>VMDO01012785.1:0-60812 GCA_007922755.1 Pedetes capensis
TTAAATCTACAGAGGTGAATGAGGGCCCTAGTATATATAATGGGAGTTCTGACTCCCTACAAGATCCAGAATTTCTTATATGGCTTTCATGGTTGCTTCTGATGAATTTGACTTTCCAAGTTTGTTTTATCTCTTTAAAATATCTTCTGAGATTTATCTCAAAGAATAGAATTGGATTCTGGGAATCCTGCTAGACCACATTATATTCACATTATGTCCAATTTGTAGAACTTTTTCTTAATAATAAGATGAGATTAAAAAGACTCAAGTTAATTCCTCTTTTTTTTTTTCCTTGCAAAGAGAAGAGAGGCAAAGGGCAAAAGAAAAAGAGGGAGGGAGGGATGGAAGGAAAAGAAGGCATGTTTAAGGAGTTTTGATAACTCAAGTGTGCTGGAAAAAAATGAAAAACTATGGTTCTTGTAATCTGTATGGGGGGAAAAAATTGGAACATTATATAATCACCAAAATAAATTTTTATTTTTCACAGCCTCCAGCTATTATAATTTCACTGGATATTTCATAAGCAGTTGTTGTTCTGGGAGATCCTCCAAGCCTGCCTCTGAGATTTCACGAAGAAAAGTTTGCCACGAGTCTTGAAATTATTTGCTGAAGCCTTATTGTGGCGCCCTTTTCAGGCTTTGACCAGCAGGCACCTGCACGTGTCTGCGAACAAGGGAGGCGCTGTACGCTGCACGGAGCATAAGCAACTCTTTGTGCCTTTTGAGCTGGATTGGGAGAGAAAATAACTTCATTTTCTTGTCTTCCAAGGATCTCAACAGAGACTGCACAGTTTGCCACAGCGCATTTAAGGCAACAACTTCTGGTTTCAATGAGAGGGTGAACACCCTCCTCCGTCCCTTCCGTGGCAAATCCTAGAAATGATGGAAGATGCCACGTACCTACACTAGCAAGCCAAAAATCAGGAAAGGCTCTCCAAAGGACACATGCTGTGAGAAACTCGAGAACGAGGGAGAGCAGAGGAAGACGCCAGAAAATGAAGACAGGCCACAGGGAGTGCACAGTCGGGTGGAGCCGGGGTAAGAGCAGCAATGGGGACCTGCAGGCGCAATCCAGGAGCACGAGGGGTCTGGGCAGCCGACAGCAATCTCCCCTGGGGGGCCACAATGGAAGCCCACACAGTCCATCCCAAGCATTCCTCACCACCAGCCAGGCCACAGCGACCCAGTCCAACTCAGCAGAGCTCAGAGCCAATGGGAAGATCACCAGGCCTGCATGAGGTGTGGCCCCACACCCTGCTGGCTTGCGTGAAGTTAGTGATTATAGCCCCCACCTCAGACACCCCTTCCAAAGTCCTGCCCCAGGGAGCTACTTCCACCAAAGCTCCACCCCCGGGGACCTGCATCCACCAAGGCCACGCCCCCAGGGACCTACTTCCGCCGAAGGCCTGCCCTCAGGGAGCTACCTCTCAAAAGAACCCCACTTCAAAAGTTTCATAACCTCTTAGGACAGCACCACCAGCTAGGGACCCAACGTTAAAGCAGACGACCTCTGGAGGACACTTTATATTCAAACCATGACACCCCAGAAATTTCTTCATCGTGCCCCTCCACCTGTGCATGGACGAGCATTTACCTGTGTCTCCTCATATCAGATTTGTATCTTTATCGGAATTCTTTCTATGTACCTCCTGGGTTTCCACGATCTAAATCAGGGTCACTCAGTAGATTGTTGGGCTGGGATTTAGCTCAGTTGGTACAGGGCTGCGCTGCAGTCTGTGAGGTCCGGAGTTCAATTCCCAGCACCACAAAAATGGGAGAAGGACCTGGCAATCCACTCCCAAGGCAATCCCGAAACAGCCATTGAAAACCCTATGAGGGTAGCTTTGAGTTGGATAGTGACTCAAGGGCACCCAACAACAACAACAGGAGATTGTTAGACAAAATGTGCCAAGATAGTGTTGTCAGCCCACTAAAGACCTTCCTCCAGAGCAGTGGGGAGCCTAAATTCGTGCACTCTGAGCAGTGCTAAGACCAGCTGCAACTCCATCTCACTTGTAATCATTTTTGTTTCACTTGCTTGCTGTGTGACCTTTCACAAGTCACTCAGTCGCTCTGAGCCTCAGTTTCCTCTTCTTACTTCATAAGATTGAAATGAGGATCAAACAGGACTGGGGAGCAGCCTGTCTGTCTGACAGACCTCCACAAACTCAAGCCCAGCAGACCAGGACAGATGCTCCAGACTGCCTTAGCCCTCAGCATCTGCTCACACAGCAATGGCTTTTCACTGACAGCACCTGCAACTCTTTGCTTGAGGACTTTGATCAGTCATGTGTGGAAGCAGCCATGAGCTTCTCTGCCCTTTGGGCGGAACATTTCCAGTCTGTTCCACACTGTTTCCTCAAGATCCGCCTTCAGCCCCCCACCCTTGCCTGTGGCAGAGACCTGCACAGAAAGAACAACTTTCTGTCCCTTCTGTCTTATTTCCTCACTTCTCACATTCCCAAATCAACCACTTGCATTCAAATCTGCTTCTGGGAAACCAGCCAAAGACATAAAACTGCATGTGACGTTTGCTCATCCCTGCCTTGGTATGCACGAAGCAAGCATGAACCCTAGTTGTATACTATATTAATCTCTTATTGCTTCTGGAACAAATCACCAGAAGCTTACTGGCTTAAAAACACAGATTTATTACCTTATAGTTCTATAAGTCATTGATGTTGAGTAGCAATCCATACTGAAGCCTGTGTTCTTTGATCTTCATCAGTAAATGTTTCAAATCTTCTTCACTTTCAACAAACAGAGTTGTGCCATCTGCATAACGCAGGTTGTTAGTCTTCCTATAATCCTGACGCCACATTCTCCCTCGTAAAGTCCAGCTTCTCAGATTATTTGCTCAGCATACACTCAACAGCACCTAAGGACAACAACAGTTCTGTAAGTCAGAGGTCTCACGAGGCCAACCTCCAAGTGTTGACAGGACTGTGTTCCTTCTGGAAGCTCTAGGGGAAGAGTCTGTTTCTTTGCCTCTTGTAACTTCTTTTTTTTTTTTTTTTTCCTTTTTTTTTAAATTTTTGTTTTTATTTTTATTTTTTTATTGGACATTTTTAATATACACCTTAACGTGGTTCATTCTGACACGCTTTTCATTGTGGCATTTACATATATATGCATTTTGATGTACATTATTCATACAGGTGCCCCCTTACCCTCTTGTATGCTTCCCCCCCACACCCTCCCCATCTAAGTCTTCTCTATCATTTACTTGGTAATATTTTTCTATTTGTCCTTGGGTTCCAGTTCAGTTTAAGATAGAAATTTTTCCTGTAGCAAACTTTGTTATTATCTTGTCAGAACAATCGCATGCATTTTCTAGACCATTTATATTGACACCATTCTTAGCTTTTTTTTTTTTTTCATTTTATTTTGATCCGACCTTTGAATAGGATGTTTCCTCCTTATAATTTTGATTCAACTCCCACATATGAATGAGAACATGTGGTGTTTCTCTTTCTGAGCTTGGGTTCATTCACTTAAAATAATTTTCTCTAATTCCATCCATTTTGCTGTGAATGACCTTATTTCATTTTTCTTGATTGCTGAGTAGTATTCCATCATGTATATGTACCATAGTTTTTTTAATCCATTCTTCTGTTGAAGGGCACTTTGGTTAATTCCATTTCCTTGCTATTGTGAAAAGTGCAGCATTGAATATGGAGATGCAGGTGTCTTGGTGGTATGATGACCCATCTTCCTTTGGGTAAATTTCCAGTATTGTTATAGCTGGGTCATATGGTAGATCTATTTTCAGTTTTTAAAGATATCTCCATATTGATTTCCACAGTGGCTGGACCAATTTATAGCTCCATCAACAATGTAATAGTGTTCCTTTTTCACCACAACCTCGCCAGCATTTGTTGTTATTTGTTTTATTGATCTTGGCCATTCTTACTGGTGTAAGGTGAAATCTCAGAGTTGTTTTAATTTGCATTTCCCTAATGGCTAGGGATACTGAGCATTTTTCATGTGTTTCATGGCTTTACAGACCTCTTCATTTGAGAACTGTCTACTCAGTTCCTTTGCCCATTTGTGTATTGGGTTGTTTGGTTTTGGGGGGATTTTTTTCTTGAGCTCTTTATAAATTCTAGTAATTAGACCTTTATCTGATGTATAAAATGAGAAGATTTTTTTCCCATTCCATGGGGGTTTCCTTGACTCTGTTAATTGTTTCTTTTGCTGTGCAGAAGCTTTTTAATTTCATGTGATCCCATTTATCTATTCTTGTTGCAATTTCTTGAGCCATTGGAGTCCTATTAAGGAAATACTTTCCTATGCCAGGCTGCCTGTGGGTTGGGGCTTAGCTCAGTTGGTAGAGTGCTACTCTGCACTCTCTGAGGTCCTGGGTTCGATCCTCAGCACCACAAAGAAGGACCTGGCAGCCCACTCCCAAAACAATCTGCCATAGAAACCCCTATGAATGGCAGAGAAGTACTAACATAGTGCCAGGCATGGCAGAGTGTCAGGGAGTGTTTCCTTCTGTTGTACATAGGGTGGCTATGTGGAAACAGAAAAAGTTTACAGAAAAAGGTTTGTCATGATCCTACTGACGCTTTGCGGACCAGCCTCAACCAGACCTCACGGTCCCTTGATAAGGATAACTGATGACTGAAATTTTTTGTGAGTGAGGCTGACCTCTGAGAAATAGAAAATTAAAAAGTGGGGCTTGCCTAGCACCAAGTAGACTAGCTCCGATTAGACTCCAAGGTCACCTGGTAAGGGAAGTTACAGCACTAAACAGAATGTACAAGATAAGTTAGTCAGAAGGAAGATATCTAGAGTTTATCTCAAGGACAGGCTGACCACTAAAGAATGAAAAATCACTCTGTGCACCCCCTCCCCTTATCTGCTAAGTCTCGCTTCTGTAGCCTTGCTTCTCTACCCCTACCCCATAAAGCCCCTAACTAATATGAGTCGGCGGCTGCTTTCTGAAAGTCCACTCCTGGGACTGAAATTAGCCGGCTGGCCAGTCTAAATAAACTTTTCTGCTCCCTATCCATTTGTGTCTTGGAGTATTTTTTCTGGGGTCGAGCTGCTGGGTACAACAGCTATGAGTTGGACCTGACCTGATAACACACCTAACAACAACAACAACAACAACAACAGAGGCTGTCCATATTGCCTGCCTCTTGGCTTCTCCCTCTATCCTCAAAGCCAGTGGCAGAGCACATTTATACCATCCCTGTTCTCCTTCCTTCTCTTTTTTCTTTCATTCCTTTTCTTCTTCTTTTTCCTCTCCTCCTCCTTCTCCTTTTTCTTCTTCTTTTTCTTCCTCCTCTTCTTCTTCTCCTCCTTCTCCTTCTCCTTCTCCTTCTCCTTCTGCTGCTGCTGCTGCTGCTTCTGCTGCTGCTGCTGCTGCTTCTTCTTCTTCTTCTTCTTCTTCTTCTTCTTCTTCTTCTTCTTCTTCTTCTTCTTCTTCTTCTTCTTCCTTCTTCTTCTTCTTCTTCTTCTTCTTCTTCTTCTTCTTCTTCTTCTTCTTCTTCTTCTTCTTCTTCTTCTTCTTCTTCTTCTTCTTCTTCTTCTTCTTCTTCTTCTTCTTCTTCTTCTTCTTCTTCTTCTTCTTCTTCTTCTTCTTCCTGATTTGGTTTTCATGGGCAGGACCTATCTTTGTAGCCCAGACTGGCCAGGTTGCTCCTCCTGCCTCAGCCTTGAGAGGCCTAGGATTCCAGGCCTGTGCCACCATGCCCAACTTCGCTCCTTCTCCTTCTTATAATTATCTTTGTGATTCCATTTGGGCCAATGCAGGTCAAGTTCCCTTGACCTAGTCACCCTTGCAAAGTCCTTTTGGTCATAGGAGGTAACATACTTGCAGATTTGGGATACCAGGACATGGAGTCTGGGGGGGGGGGTGTTATTCTACCTATCACTGATGCTCAAAAGCCCAGATGACACCAGTGAACTGGGAGCGATGGACACTATTTATCTCATATGGTCCTTACGGAATGTGGGGTGGATGAATCATTTTAAGGCAGAAGGGGGTTTCCATGAGATCTTCCTGGATAGATAGGCTTATTCTTGACAAACCATCCCAGCTGTATTCTGAGCACGTGTCCATCTGCCACTTGAAGAGGAGGATTTGGGAGGAACCGTAGATCGGGGCACTAATCCACTTGGACATTGGTGTTTGAGGTTGGCATGAGCTCAGTAAGGGCAAAGCTGCAGAGGCCAGCAAATGGAGCTCCACGTTGATCATGGCTTGCAGAAGAGGTAGCAGAACACCCTGGCCAGCTGTCTTTATCACCAGGTACCATAGCTGGAGGTCAGGGGAAGAGGCCAGTGTGAAATTGACCTGGGGAGAGAGTAAAGCAGGCCTGGAGTGAAAGGGGGCTCTTAAAACAACAACACAGGATTCAGCATCATCAGCCCCAGCAGACAGACTGCAGGAGCACTGGAAATGTGGACAACTGGAGCAGGATCCCAGCCCTGCTCGCTTCCCTGCCGAGACGGCCCTCACTTCCATCTCTTGTCACGTGGACCGTTGCTGCTGGTTCATACGGGGCATGGCCTTGAGCTGGGAAGCAATGCTCCCTCTGACTCACTTCTTTTGCCTCAGTCCTCTCCCTGATGGTCTGTGACAGGCCCCATGGGTCTGATGCAGGATGCGGGATCTACCTGTGCCTACGATCTGGGAGCAGGGCGTATGGGAAGAGCAGGTGATCCTGGCTCAGCCCCAACCTGGGTTAGTTCAGAAAACATGTGAAGGCCCCTAGGCTCAGACTCTGAGCCACCCCTAGCAACTAACGCACTCCAGGTGGCTGCTGCCCCCAGGCTTTCAGAGCCCATGCTATCATCCTGGGCCTGTGGGTAACTCACTGCACCCTGAGAGTTCTTTAGCAAAAACAAGCGCTTGCCTTTCACCTCCCCCAACGGCTGGCTCTCTCATCCTTCACAGTCATAGCCAAAGGCTTCCTTTGAGGTTTTTGTCTGTTTTTGTCTTTTACTAGCAGAAGGATGCCTATCTATCCAGGAAGATCTCATGGAAACCCCTTTCTGCCTTAAAATGATTCATCCACCCCACATTCCACAAGGACCATATGAGATAAATAGTGTCCATCGCTCCCAGTTCACTGGTGTCATCTGGGCTTTTGAGCATTAGTGATAGGCAGAATAAACCCCCCCCCAAGACTCCATGTCCTGATTCGACTTCTGAGGATCAATTTTCCCACCTGTCATATGGAAACAATTCAATCTGTTGTACACTGTTACTGAAAGGTTTAAATGAGATCATATAGTTAAAATTGTTTGGTAAGGTTTTTTTTTTAATCTCTTGAAACTATTTTTATTTTGACTAAGTCTATACTTATTATGGGCTGAGGTTTAGCTCAGTTGGTAGAGTGTTGCCCTGCAGTCTCTGAGGACCCAGGTTCGATCCCTAGCATTGCAAAAACAGGAGAAAGACATGGCAATCTACTCCTGCAGCAATCCTGAAAACAATAAGCCATTGAAAACCCTACGTGGGTCTCTATGAGTCATACCCAACTTGGTGGCACCTAACAACAACAACAATATTTATTATATGTTGTTGTTGTTGTTGTGTGCCATCGAGTCAGTGTCGGACTCATAGTGACCCTCATAGGGTTTTCAATGGCTGGCTGTTTCGGAATTGCCTTGGGAGTGGATTGCCAGGTCCTTCTCCCATTTTTGCGGTGCTGGGAATCGAACTTGGGACCTGAGAGACTGCAGAGCAGCAATCTACCAACTGAGCTAAATCCCAGCCCCACTTATTATATAGTAGTGGGAAAAAATAGTGTATGGTTTAGCTCAGGAAGTCAACCTTTGCTTCAATTAACTGTTTTAAGCTTTAGGGATGCCAAGATTACCTGCCTAATTGCCAGGTTCTCTTCTGCAGCTGTCTCTCCAGAGGACTCAAAAACAATTCTTTCTTTTTAAGTGACTCCCTGACTGTTCTACCATGGGCAAATTAACTTCATTGCCCGAGATGGGAACTTAGAGCAATGGAAACTCGTGTGTAACTGGTCATATGGCAGGAAAGAGGAGAGAGTCAACTAGGGTCTTCAAACACATGGAGGGATATTACGGAAGATTTAAAAGAATGCTCCTCATTCAGCCTCTCTGAGTCTTTTCTAATGACTTCATAGCAGGGAGCACATATGTGCCACTCTCTCTGGCTAAGAATGCACAACTAGGACTAACATGTGGAAAGTATAGGAAGGCAGGTTTTAGTTCAATCTAGGGAAGAACTTTCTAGGATCTAGAGCTGTCTTATAATGAAGTACTTCCTTTGGGAAGTATAGAGGTTGGTTGTCTACAGTACTACTTTTGTTCATTCAAGGATGGTTTGATCACCCAAATTTGCCAGCCCATTTATAACTGCTTCTAAGGCTGTTATCCTATACTCTGCTATGTTTAGATTGTCATTTTAAGACATAAAACCACAATTTTAGCAACATTTACTCACATCCAGGTCAAGAACACATATTCTATGTATGCTCAGGACTTTAGGAATTTTAATATGAATTATTTTCATTTCTGACCACAGCAGCTATTCTCCAAGCCATTGAACTCACCTGGAACTGTACCTGTTCTTTTTTTATATTGAGACCATCACAACCTCCTACCTATCTTACTCACCACAGTATAACCTGGTTTCTTTCTCTTGGAAGACTAAATCTGACACCGATTGCTCATTGCAATCTCTTGATAGCATTTTCAATATGCTTTGGATCTACTTGCCCTAATGATTCTTCATCTTGGATCAACTCAACCACCATGCTCTCTGCTCCTATGTAACACATGATCATGCTGATGAGAGTCATAACAAATTCAGTTTCCAATGTCAATGCCATTTGGTAGTTTTATACTTTTTTTTTTTTTTGATTGTCAATGGTATTTCTCTCTCAGCAGAACACTTTTAGTTTTGTCTAAAACAGCAGTCTTGGAGCTATTTGACTTTAATTTCCTCAACTTCCTTCTCTCATGACCTCCAAGGTGACCTTATCTGTAACATTCACATATTGTTGTGAGGTGCTATTGAGTTGGATCTGACTCACAGTGACCTTATGTACAACAGAAGGAAATAGTCTCTGACACCGCCCTGTCCACCACCATATCAGTGCTTCTGTACTACTCATGGGGTTTTCAATGGCTGATTTTTGAGGGATTGCTTTGGGAGTGGATTTTCATGTCCTCCCATTGTTGCAGTGCTGGGGATTAAACCCAGGGCTTCAGAGAGCATAGAATGGCATTCTACCAACTGAGCCCAACACCAGTCCAATGACAAATGTTTGAAGAGGTGGTGTTGTTGTTTTTGTGAGGTACTGTGAAGTCAGGTCCGATTCATAGCAACCCTCATAGGGTTTTCCTTGGCTGATTATTTCAGAATTGTTTCAGGAGTGGACTATCAGTTCCTTCTCCCATTTTTGCAGTGCTGGGTATCAAATACGGTCCTCAAAAAGTGCAGAGCAGCACTCTATCAACTGACCTAAACCCCATCCCCTAAGACTATAAGAAGAGATTTCTTTCTTCCACCCACGGACAATCCCCATACTTAGACTCTTGTAAAAATATAACTTTTATTGTTCTTTTTCCTATTTACAAAAGAAACCCATATACTTGTAGCTATAATGCTGCTCTTCAAGAAAGCATACCCAGAGCTGGGCATGGAGGTGCTCAGCAATAATGCCAGTGACCCAGGAGGTGGAGGCAGGAGGATTGCAAGTTCAAAGCCAGAGACAGCCTGTGTAACTTAGCAAGACCCTAACTCAATGGGCTGAAGTTGAAGCTCAGTGGAGGAGAAGCCTGGGTTCAGTCCTCCAGAATCACATGAAAGAAAAGAAGAAAGAAAGAAAGAAAGAAAGGAAGGAAGGAAGGGAGGGAGGGAGGGAGGGAGGGAAGAAAAAAAGAAAAGGAAGGAAGAAAAGAAGAAAGAAAAAGAAAGAGAGAGAAAGAGAAAGTATATCAGAATGTATGGTAAGGAGCCTGATGTTTTAGAAATAGCATGGAATCCATTGCAATTTGGACCAAAAATAAATCATTTACAAATATGGTGATTTTAATTATTGCCCATAATAAAATACTTGTGAAAATTCATGAGTCACTGTGACTCATGAGAATTGGTTTTTTACATATTCCCTGTCTTTTCATAGCAAATCTCTATGTGGCTTTGCTAATTGGGAGATGGTGACTACCATTGTGCATATTCTGCTGCTCCAATTGCACACGGGCATGCATTTTCTACAGGGCAAACTGCAGCAGATGTGCAAACACCTTCAACCTTAGAGTTCCGTATCTAGTAACTTATTGCAAGGAAAGCATCAGAGGTGCACAAGATTTACGCACACCAACACTCTCCCTAGGTTTACTCGTAATGGTCAAACACTGGCAACAAATTTAATGCCCACAAATAGGGATGTGAATTGCAACAAGAAAAATTGATAACTTTTGAGGTCCAACTACTTCCCACTGGTGGGATCTATTTCATAACCAAGGAGTTTAAAGTAAAATAACATATAACTACTATTTATTCATTAAAATGTATTTATACAAAAGAGGCAAACTCACTATTCCCGAAATGAAGTGGTCTTTGTTTGCCAGTATTCATTTTGTTTCAGAGTGACATTAATATACAGGTGGTTAGCAGAAAGTTACATGGAAAAAGTGGAATTTCCAGACTTTGTTCAATTAATTCTGACCAATTGGCTATATAATGACTTTTATTGTACACAACCAAAATGTAAACAGTGGTTATCGCCTTACATATTCATATAGCATCTATAATTCCAAAGTACTCCTTGGCTGGGCTTCCCACCATATCCATGCGCTGCACACCTGTTTCAGGATTCAGATGCATTCCCAACAACATGACACCCGGATACCTGTATCTTACCATAGAATTGGGATATGTAGCCAAGGTAGAGGCCAGGTACTATAGAGAGAAATGACCAACCGACACAGTAGGTGGACTTCAAAAGACCCACTCAAATTTCCACCCCCTGGTACATACTCCCTGGGTTAATAGGAGCAGATATTCCTGTGACCAAGTTGTGTCACACAGCACAGTTGACTTTAAGAATGACTATTCAAGTGGGCCAGACCTGATCTCATGAGCCATTTATGTTTGGGTATCAGACATAGAGGAAGCAGCAGAGTTGATGTGTAAGAGAAAGTGAGTGTGAGGTGGAGGGATTCTCCATTGAATGTAGGGATACTATGTGGACTGTAGGGGCAGCTGGTTTCCGGGAGCTGAAAACAAATCCTGGCCAACAGCTGGCAAGAAGATGGAGACCTCAGTCCTCTAACTGAGAGGAACTGGATTCTAGCATCGAGGAGCTTCAATTCTTCACCTCAGAACTTCCAAGTGAGAACCACACTTTAGCTGTGAGACCCTGAGCAGAGAAGCCAGTCAGGAGGCCTAGAACTACCTAATGACAAAGCTATGAGAAAAGAAGGGGAGATCTGAAGCTGCTCCCTTTGTGGTGACTTGTTCTGTATCTGTGGAAAACCAATACACCAAGCCACTAATCATTTATTTCTAGAGCCCCGTGTGTTTGTTCTTGCTGGTGGTCTTCCATGACGACCAAGGAGCAGCCATTAGGATTCTGGAGGATATAAGAACGGAAGCTATGGGTGTGAGGCAGGGTTGGGGAGTTGAGGCTAAGTGCAAAGGGAGGCAGAGCAAGGCTTCACTGGCCACCTGACGGAACTCCTGGATAAGCAGAAAGATCAGCAGCTCAGAGCTCAAAGCAGTCCTGGAAGCTCCTGGCAGAAACATGGTGTAGTGTGGCAAGAGAGGGCTTCTTTCTTAAGGGCAGGAACTCTGCCTGAGATCATCATCTGAGGGATTGTTAGCAAGGATGATAGCAAGGATGGATATATCCTTCAGGGAGTAGGGCAATGATGGGAACCTCTAGGACGGCCCAAAAATCCTTGGTGTGTAGAGAAGCCAGTGGAGGTCATGTGGGATTTGAGCAATTGTTAGAGTCTGGTACATTTATGGCTTAAGGGGTATTCGTACAAGGCCATATGGAAATATGAAGGCAATCATGAAAAGTTTATGTAAGTTTTTGTTTGCTTTTATTTACTGGGACAGTAGAAAATAACAGTTCCTGAGTCATCAGACTGACATTCTGGGAAGGTGTTTTAAATATCCTGCCACTTCCAAATGACAATTAACCAGTTCCTCAATTTCAAAAAAATATAAGCTGCCTGTGACTTGAGTAAGGAATGGTGGAATTTGTCTAAGGAACTCAACGGTTTAATGCATTTTGCCATGGAGATTATAGCTCTTGCAGAATGGGGACAGGGGCTCGCTGGAAAAGAGACAAGTCCTCATTGAGCATTCTGTTCAGGCAAGCACCCATTATCCAGGGGGTGGATGATCCAGTTTGGGGATTTTTCATGCCTCTGGCTTCTCCTCCCTTCTACTATCTGCCCTTTAGCCACATTACAGATCAAATTAGCATGTCTTTGAGCGGATAGAAGGGGAAGGGACAGGTAGAATTCAAATTGGTCAATTTCGTAGCTTGTTCGCCACTCTAATACACGAGATCAAAACCAAAGGCTAACGCGAGGTTTTGGATTATCAGTGGATTATATTTAATCTATACCAGACCTCCCCTCCATTACTGGAGAAATTGGAGTTTGATGGGGACCCGCTGTATTTCAAATGGATGTCAGGGCTCAGCACAGAGACGCTTGTCTAGAATCTCAAGCACTGACTCCAGAAGTTTAGGGCTGGAAGGAGCCTTAGAGATGATTGAAGCTCAGAGGTCACACCATGTGATGGCTGCCCGAGGCTAGTGGACAAGCTGAGAGAGGACCTGGAACCAGTTCACTTTAAAACTGTGTAACTGGGTCAGGGTGATATGTGAAACATGAATTAAATGTGCCCTTTTTTGATACCTATGTCTTCTCCATGGGACTCCCCAACTGGGGAGTGGGCATCTTGAAGTCCACCTACCATGTTGGTTGCTCATTTCTCTCTATAGTACCTGGCCTCTACCTTGGCTGGTGTTGGCTACATATCCCAACTCTATGGCAACCACAATAGAGATCGCCCATTGCTGCAGAGATGCCTAGAAAATGGACAGCAAATATCCCTGACCCCAAAGTTGCCAAAGCTCCGAGGATGGGGCTGGCAAGACTTGATGAAAACAGGAGACAAAGCCAGGTTTTCTTGCCGGGTGGCAGGAGGAGAGCAGAAGTGAAAGATCAAGAGCAAGAAGGCATGTATCATTGTGAGTGCCCTCACGCACATACACACACGTCTGCCTCGTCATCATCACCATCATAATCATTGGATGAGCAAGAAATGGCAGGGAGTCCTCATGAGGTCTGGGGCTGCTGAGGGAGGAGAGCAGCCTTCTTCTTCTCTCCTGGAGCTTTCTGATGGCGGCATCTCACCCACGTGCCTGGCTGCAGCCAGCAGGGTGGAAAGAGGCTGCTGCAGGTGTGGGAAGAGAGGCAGGTGGCTGACCTTCCCCAGCCAAAGAGTGGAGTGGAGGAGAGGCTGCAGGCCGCCCGTCACCGGGGAAGAGAGCCAGCACACCTGTGCTCTGCAAGCAGCCGGGTGAGTGGAGTAGCTCAGGAGGACACGTACCAAATGGTGGGGGGGGAGTTTATATGGAGAGGCTCAGGGGAGCATTGCCTGCAGCGGTAGCCCTGTGGCATCTGATCCTGTCAGATCTCAGAAGCTAAGCAGGGTCGGGCCTGGTTAGTACCTGGATGGGAGACCGCCTGGGAACACCAGAAACTGTAGGCTTGGGAGAAGGACCTGGCAACCCCCTCCCAAAAATCAATCTGCCACTGAAAACCCTATGAACGGCAGAGAAGCACTGAAAATAGTGTTTCCCCTGTCGTACAGAGGGTCGATATGAGTCGGATACCGACTCAACGGCACCTAACAACAACAACACAGGGTAACATGACAGATTTGATCCCAAAGCAGCATTCTGGAGACCAGACTCGCCTCTGGCCACACCCAGAGTATAAATTCCATGAGCAACATGGCCCAACAGGGCTGCCTGATCACATCCACGGGTATGGAGAGGCTGCCCACCACCCTTCCCGCAGGTGCCCAAGACAGGGGAGAGCAGGGCACCGCTCCCTGGCAACTCACTGCAAATCACCACAGACCCCCACTCACTGCCGGCCCCTGAGAACTCACCGTCAGGTCAGAGCCAGGAGGAGAGGCAAGAAATTCTTCGATGACATTTGGGGCTGCACTGGGACTGAACTGCAAATGGCAAAGTCACAAGTGGACTCTAGAAATGCCCACGGTCCTTGTGTGAATTGGGTGAAGTTTCCTGCTGCCCTGCAGAACAGCAGCCTGTTCTAGGGTGGGAAAGGAAAGGAGTTTCTTTGCTGTACTCCGTGTCTGGAAGGCTGTTTTGACTGTAAAATTCCATATTCAAACATTCTTGACTGTGGAGGCAGCTGTCCTCTGTCTCCTGAAAACCAAGAAAGAGAACTTGGCCTCACACTGCAGCTAAAGAGACAGAGCCCCACAAGAGGCCTCCAGGGACAGATGGGAGGGAGGACAGTGGTATTCAGTGAGCGCCGATGTGCTTGCCCTGTAGTGAGCACCTGCAGCACCGTCAGCTCCTCTCCTTGTGAGTCTCTGCAGGGAGGAGGCTCCTGTCCTCCTTTGAGGAAAGCCCTTGGGGATTTACATCCGGGTCTCAGTGTTGCCAACTCTTTCTTCCTCTGCCATGCTGCCTCCGGGCAGAGTTTATCAGAAACATCCTCCACCCCAGCTTCATCCCTCCCCACACCATCCCTGGGCTTTAGGGGTAGAACAGTCAACAGCTGAGCACACAAGGCAGCCCCATGGGAACAGGGACCCGAGGGGATGCAGAGGTGGCCTTTGGAGGGGTCAGTGACAACTGTGTAATCGGGGAAGTGCCTTGTCCAATTGCAAGTCCACTCTTCCTTTGAACTGTGTACAATCTCCCCGCCCCAGGGTCTGGGTTGAGTTTTTCCTTGGCGAGTCTCACCGTCCAGTCCGTCGGGAGGGCAGCTGGCTGGGTTTGGCAGTGTTGACACAGCCGGCTCTGGACACGTTCCGGGAAAGCGAGCCGGAGCATGTGAGATGAATTTTCTCTGAACTGTGCGGTTTCCAATGTGTCAGAAAAACAAACCAGGAGGAGTCTCTATGGCTCCTGTATCTCCATAGACCCCCCTTTCCACGGTGGAAAAGAAAAGTCTGTCTGTCCAGTGTCGGGTTCCCTGAAACCTGAGGCGGCATGGGCAATGGGGTCTCTTTCCAGTCACAGCCCCTGGTGCCACATGACTGGCTTTGTGCAGCAGTGGAGGTGGGCAGAGGCTGCCTCTGTGTTGGGCCCCTGAGGCTGTCCCATGTCCCTGTGTTTCTGGCCTCGCCTCTCACCGCCTGCCTCCAGGCCCTTGGCTACCCCTCTTCCACCAAAACACCCTGAGTTCCTGTTCCCAAAATAACTACCCACAGGAAACCGCCTTGAGGCAGGACCTCTGCAGCGCAAGAATTCCAGAGCCCTGCAGGGAAGCAGGAGGCTGGCCGGGGGAGTGGCTGACCACCACTACTGCAGGTCACAGCCTCTGCCATGCGGGAGCACCTCAACACCCTCCGTCCACTCCTCCCTTCCCACCACCCGTCTCTGTCCTGTAAAGGGCTGGAAGGTGGCAGCCCAAGTCTAACCCCTTCCATGGTTTCTCCATCCTTCAGAAAGGCACTTGATTGTATTTGACCGTCAGGTGACCTGGCCAGTGAGGCCTCCTTTCTCAAAAGAGACTGTGCCCACCTGGCCACTGAGCCATGGAGGCCCCAGGGAGAAGTTCCTGCCCCCTCTTCACCCATCTTCCTGTGAAATGATGCCGAAGAAGCCCCCTTAGCTGCAAAAGAGTGAGTTCTGCTCCTCCTGGCTGGGGGTCAAGGAGGAGGGGCTGGCTCTTAGGACCTGAGCAGGACTCACCCCCAACTCCCTAAGTGACAGGACACTTTCAAGGGAGTGCTTCCTCAGGAGTCCCTCACTGTACCTAAATTCGACATCATTCAGTTCTCTAATGGGTGGTTCTCCGCCCCTGCTGCCCATTGGCATCACCTGGGGAATGTTGGCATTCCTTTACCTCAGCCACCTCCACATGGAAGAAATAAGAGTCTTTAGGATCTGGGAAGGGGCTGGGGTTTAGCGCGGTTGGTAGAGCGCTGTACTGCAGTCTCTGAGGTCCCGAGTTCAATTCCCAGCACCGCAAAAATGGGAGAAGGGCCTGGCAATCCACTCCCAAGGCAATCCTGAAACAATCAGCCGCTGAAAACCCTATGAGGGTCGCTATGAGTCAGATACTGACTCGACAGCACCTAACAACAACAACAAGAAGGATGTGGGACCATGGGCTGGGATTTAGATCACTTGGTAGAGCATGGCTCTGAGGTCCCGAGTTCGATTCCCAGCACCACAAAAATGTGAGAAGGACGTGGCAATCCATTCCCTAAAGCAATCCCGAAACAATCCGCCACTGAAAACCCTATAAGGGTTGCTATGAATTGGACACAACTTGATGGCACCCAACAAGAAGGAGGTGGGACCAGACACTGGGCTTTTTTTTTTTTTTTTTTTAAATCCCCCTGGATTGTTCCAGTATGAAGCCCAGTTTGAGACCCACTGGCTTAGCCATCCTTCTCAAATCCTAACAGAGGACCTTGTTAAAAGTACTGATTCAGCACATCTGAGCAGGGCCAGAGATTCTGGATGTCTAATGAAGGTCTAACCCCACTGCTCTGGGAACCACACTTCCAGTAGTCAAGCATTAGGATGTGAGTGTCCCTAACCAGATCATGTGCCCCTCCCCAGGTGAAGATGAGACAGAAGGATGCACAGAGGCCTTGCTGACCTCTAGGTTTTGAAGGGGTTGTTGGGATAAAAGGCACAGCCATGTGTCTGGGAAACCTCTCCAATGGTGGAGAAACTTGATAGTGCATGGAACTGTAACTGAATTCAAGGGTGGAGGGAAATGTGAAAATAAACTTTAACCTTCAAGCTTGGGTGGGAGAAATGGCATGGCAAGGGATCACCCCATACATGTCAGCCCCCTACCCGAGGCTAAAGTGATGGTGATGGTATTAAGCTAACACTACTATGTGACATAGGGAGAAGGACCCGGCAACCCACTCCAAAAAACAACCAGCCATTGAAAACCCTATGAATAGCAGAAAAGCATTGACAATACTGTTTTGCCTTTTGTACATAGGGTCAGTATGAGTCAGAGACTGACTAGACGGCACCTAACAACAACAACATCAGCTTTAGTGCTGGGGCTTAGTTCAGTTGATAAAGTGCTGCTCTGCACTCTCTGAGGCCCTGGGTTTGATACTCAGCACTGCAAAAATGGGGGAAGGACATGAAAATCCACTCCTGAAGCAACCCTGAAACAATCAGCTGTTGAAAACCCTATGAACAGCAGAGAAGCACTGACATAGTGCCAGGCATAGGACAGTGTCAGGGAATGTTTCCTTCTGTTGTACATAGGGTTGCTATGAGTGGGACCTGACTCAATGACACCTAGTAACAACAACATAAAGGAAGGGCGTCATCTCAGGGAATGCTTTGTATGGATTCAGCCACCCCTGAAGATGAAACGCCTCCTTTTGACCTTCATCACCATTTTCATACATCCACGCTCCTATCCATGCTTTCTTCATTGCTGGAAGATTCTGCTCCTGATAGAAAACACATTTCCTTCTCTTAGGTCTCGGAGGAGTAGTGCTAGATGGGCTCCAGGGTCAGAGGCAGACAGGAACTGAAGGGCTCCCACTCAGAGTTCCCCTGCTTCCCTGTAACTGTGTGTCAGAGGGATCTGCTTTCTGCCAAGCTTGGTGTCTGTGTGGCTCAGGACATTTTGGGGTGGGAAGCAGTGGGATAGGCCTTCTGGAGACCACAGAGCCTCAAGGGAGGGAAGCTATCTGTAATGGTTAATTTTATGTCAACTTGACTGGGTTAGGGGTGCCCAGATAGCTTGTGGTGTCTGTAAGGATGTTTTCTGAAGAAGTTAGTACTTGAGTAAGGGAGATCAGGCCTCACCAATGTGGCATCTTCCCCTCTACCAGGCATAAAGAGAGCACAAAGTCAAAGGAAGACAGATTTATCCTTCCTTGAGCTGGCCATCCACCACCTCATGTAATGGCACTCCTAGTTCTTGGGGTTTTGTCACAGACTAGGACTGACATCATTGGCGCCCCTGGTTCTCAGGCACGTGGGTTCAGACTGGACCTACATGACCAGCCTTCTTGAGTTTCCAGCTTGCAGACAGCAGATCACAGAACTGCTCAGCCTCCATAATCACATGAGAAAATCCCACATAATAAATCTCATTTATCGTATATCTTGCTGGTTCTCTTTCTTTGGAGAACCCAGACTAATACATCATCTGATGGGGTGGGGTGTAATGTTTGGTCTTGGTTTCTGGAGGGGGTGTGCTATGAGCACAGTGTGGTGGCTGTCTATGGGATTTCCCCAAGCCTCATGGGTTCATGGGTGTTCTAGAAGAGCAGGTTCTGTGAGTGACAGTGGAGAGGTCTCTATGTTTTGAGGATAACATGCCCTCCATGAGCTGATGTGTTTGAATGCTTGTTCCCTGGCTGGTGGCTCTGTTTTTTTGTTTTTTTGTTTTTTTGTTTTTTTCTGTGTATGTGGAGGGGGGGAGTCTTGGGTAGGAGAGAACACAAAGGGGTGAGTGCTGTGCTTAAGCTATTGGCACATTGACAAATATTTCAACATTCCTTGTGCCATCTCAGCTGGGGTTAAAAATAAGATGATTTGGACAGAAATCCCTCCTCCCCATCAGTTAAGGTAGGAGTCCAGCCTCTGGCAACGGCTCCCAGTGTTGTATATCTGGGAGTCCATTGGGGGCTCATGTCCACGTCCACACAGTCCCCCTTGGCTCTCCTGGCTCCCTGCCTCTTTCACTGGCCCTTGGCCCCGAGTGCTGGCCCTGTTGGGCATCTCTGCCCCTCCTTCTCACTGGCTGTTGCTTCCACTTCCAGCAAGTACTCTTGTGTGTAGAGAGTACCCCCCCCCCCATTCTTCCCTCCTCTGGGTCACTGTGGCCGGTCCTGGGCATGGCCATGCCTATGGACCCTTGCCACCTCTGCCAGGTTTTGCTTCTACTCCACACAGAGAGCTGCTGCCCAGGCCAAAGAAAGCGCTAGTGCCTTTCACGTGGCATAACGCATAATGGTACATGGACGTCCTGATCTCACGGGATTTTTAGGCAAGCTCAGACTTTGTATCATTTCACCCATAAACATTTCAGGAGGTATCTCTAAAAGATAAAGGCTCTGTGAAAATACGACCACAATCCCATTAACACACTGAAAAGGGAGCAGTGATTTTTTTTTCTTCAGTATTAGCCAACATCAAATCAGTGTTCCAATTTCCCCAACTGACTGTCTTTTTTTTTTCTTACAGTTTGTTTATTCAAATCAGTGCCTAAATAAGATCCATACATTGTGTTTGCTTAATAGGTCTCTTAACTCTCTCTCAAATCCCTTTTAAGCTATTGTCAACTATTATCTTTTTTTGTCTGACCCTATCTCTTTCTGTTTCTCTGTGTCTTTCTAGTTTTCTTCCTCCCCCTCTATCTACAACTATCTACATGTGCACACGTTTGGCTTCTGTCTCCATCTATCTCTAACTTTATCTCTCTGTAAATATTTTTTGTGTCTCTCTGTGCCTTTATTTTAGTCTCTCTCTCCCTCCCCCCTTCCCCCCCTCTTTATCTCTTTCTCCTTCTCCCCACCCCAGGCCCTCTTCGACTTTGTCTGCCTCACACACTCTAAGAATACTCACACCCAAGCTCACACTCCAGGAGCACAGGTAAGGAAGTCCTGCACACACCCACGGCTGAACGTGTATGAATTTGGATCTGAAGGAGTAAACAAGCTCCTTGGCTGAAGTCCACGTGCAGCTTCAGCAAAGCACCATCTGCTTTTTTGTGCTACGTGCATCCCATTGTCTTCCTTGAGCTGCTCTTGTCACTGAGCCTCCCTCCATAACCTACAAGTGGGAGATCTGCTGTTGCTGTTAGGTGGGGTGGTTGTTATGGGATTGCTTTGGGAGTGGGCTGCCACATGCTTCTCCTGTTTTTGCAGTGCTGGGGATCGAACCCAGGCCCTCAGACGGCACAGAGCAGCGCTGTACCCGCTGAGCTAAACCCCAGCCCACATATAGGAGACAGCAATGACAAAAACAAATGAACTAAGGTAAAGCCTAGAAAGTGCTGCACCGTGTCCACTGTACTTACTATTTAACTGTACAACTTCTGAAGGAGCACCATTGGTGAATTCTACACTGGTGTCTGCAAAGAAAGACAATAAATCTAGAGTTTTCCTCGTTCTTTTTAGTGGTAGGATCATTTTTTTAAATAATATCTTACAAAACCTCCCAATACAGAAAGTAAATAAAAGCAGAAGTTTGTATGTGTGAGTTGGAGGGGGGGATGGAGAAATACCAATACTGTTAGAAAATAACCTAAAACACCAAAAATTAACCCAAACAAACTTACTTTGCAAAGGCGTGAAGTGTATCCTCGACCGGTAGGATCACAACCAGAGGTGGTTGTGGTGCAGGAGTCGTAGCAAGCACAGCAAGCAGGAGGGGCAGAATCCAGCTCTCCACTAAGCGCCTTCCACTTACTGAGGATAAGAAGTGGTCAATTGCACAGAGACCCCCGGCCCGGAATTTTTAAATGTTTGCAAGACATCACTTTGGGAGATGTACTGAGCAAAGAGGTGATTTTGGAGTTTTCCTGGGACAGGACCTACTGGTGACTTCTTTGGTAAATGACCCACTGCAAAAAGACTTTAGAGCAGGGGGTCCAACTTTTTTGGCTTCCCTGGGCTACACTGAGTAAAGACAAGTTATCTTGGACTGCACATAAATTATATAACATACTTAGTGTATATACATAATAAGACATTTTTATGGCTTTTGTGCTTGTTTGCTGAACCCAAGGTCTCGCTAGCATTCTGCCACTGAGCAGAATGCCTCCAGTCCTTGCCTTTTTAAATTTTTTAAGTTGAAATAAGGTCTCACTAAGTCACACAGGCTGCCTCTAGACTCGAACCTGTGATCTTCCTGCCCACCGACTTCCCAGGTGGCTGGATTACAGGTATACACCACCACATCCATCTATTTTTATGTTTTTATATTATAAATTTTAGAAAAATGAGAACAATCTGAAACTAGTGGGAAATTTCACCTTGTTTTTGTAAAACTAACTTATCAACACCTGGTTCAATGGAAGTGGTCTCAGTTCTTAGTTCTTAAGTAAATTCTGTGACATTGATTCCCAGCATCTACAATTGGGTTGAGTTAGACTTTTAAAATATTATCAGAAGCCAGGCGAGGTGGCACATGCCTGTCATCCCAGCAACTCAGGAGGCTGAGGCAGGAAAATGGCAAGTTTAGGGCCAGAGGCAGCCTATGTAACTTAGCAAGACCCTGACACAAAACGAAAAATAAAATATGGACAGGGGGTGCAGCCCAGTGATGGAGCACTTACAAAATATGTGTGAGGCCCTGGGTTTAGCCCCCAAGTACCACCAAAAAGTAAAAAAGTAAAAAATCAGCACTGCTGCATTTTCCTTGCCCAGCTGCCAAAAACTCATATAATCTCTGATGCGCCCTTAACAGGCTTTGAACAGCTTCAATTCAACCTGATTATGCTCAGTTGACTGGGAGAAAGGCAATGGTACTAAGATGACCCACATTGCTGACTGAGGCACTTATGCTAATTTGAAGGTTAGAATTTGATACTATGGCACCATCTCAGTGTGTTATAAAGTAACATTACATGTGGTTCTGTGACCATGGGCAGTATCACTTTGGAATTTCAAAATTGGAATTATGCATGGGGTCACAAAGAAAATAAATGCTAAAAAAAAAAAAAAAAAAAAAAACCCACACATGATATTCAAAGATTTGGGGGTGGGGAGCACATGACAAGCTAGCCTGAGCCACACGCAGTCTGCACGCCACACCTTGGCTACCAAGGTCAGAATGGCTTCCTCTTCTGGGAGCAGCCAGGGCTTAAGGAAATGTGAATCCAGTATGCTAAAGCTAACAGAACTACAGAGTCAGACAGATGCGGTGGCCCTCGGGGATGAAGAGCAGCTGCTAGGAGCCAGTTTGCCATGGAAATGATGAGGGTGGGAAGGAGCATTTTGGATGCGAGGCACCTGGATGCCTGGTCCCCAGCCATGCTCCTGGGGCTGCAGAGAGCCCACCCACCACACAGCTGCGAAGCTGGAAAAGACTCCAAGCTCTTGCTGGCTGCAATTGTGCATGTCCTAGGGCTGCTGCTGGTTCAGGAAGCTAAGGAGGCCATAGTCGCTAAAGGTTAATTGAATGTAAGTGTTTTTGTTGTTGTTAGGTACTGTGAAGTAGGTCTGACTCATAGCGACCCTATGTACAACAGAATGAAACACTCCCCGACACCGTGCCATGCCTGGCAAGATGTCAGTGCTTCTCTGCTATTCATAGGATTTTTGATGGCTGATTATTTCAAGATTGTTTCCAGAGTGGGCTGCCACATCCTTCTCCCATTTTGCAGGGCCTCAGAGATGGCAGAGCAACACTGTACCAACTGAGCTAAACCCCAGCCCATATGCAAACACAGTGGGGAATTATTCTGTGCATCCGAGAGAATTGAACAAATCATATCATCTCAACTGTGGCTTCTTGGGGGACCAGTGATGTATACAAGAAAACACGTGGGTGTCAGGACCAGTAGATGCCGACCCCATCACTCTCTAGCTGAGTGATGTTGGGACTGTTACCTAACCTGGTAAGCCTCAACTGCCTCATCTCTAAATCAGGATGCTGCCACCTCCCTAGTTCATTGTGTGTTCTCACAGTTGTCTCTCAGCAAACTTGCAAAGCTAATATTGCAATGTCTTCTTTATTAGTGAGGAAACTAAGACCCAAGAGAAGTCACTTCCCAATCCTTTTACCTGGTGAGAGATCTTCACTTGGCTCTTGGTCCACACTGTTTCTGCCACCTAATACTGCCTCTTGTCTAGTCTCCAGCTGGACAAAGAAGAACACAGAGGCTGAGAAAAGCACTAAAAATAGCCAATACCTGGCAAGTTCCAGTCTGCAGTTGTACCACCGTGGCATCCAATCCTGTCAGATCTTGGAAGCTAAGCAGGGTCAGCCTTATTATCCCTGGATGGGAGGCCACTTGGGAATATCAGGTGTCACAGGCTTGGGAAAAGGCTTTGGCAGCCCACTCCCAAAACAATCAGCCATTGAAAACCCTATGAATAATAGATAAGCACTGACAATAGTGCCGGGCATGGTACAGTGTCTGGTAGTGTTTCATTCTGTTGTACATAGAGTTGCTGACATCCGACTCAATGGCAGTTAGCAACAACAACAGCAGCAAATTCCAGGCCAGTCTGGGCTACACAGCAAGACCTTACCTCCAAAACAAACAAACAAACAAACAACAAAACCCAGCCAAGATTCAAACTCACAGAGAAGGAAAACGGACTAGTAGTTGCCTGGGACTGGGGTGGGACTGGAGATTAATAGCAAATCAACACCAGGGTTTTTAGGGCGGTAAAAATGTTGTAAAACTGGTTAATGGTGATGGTTGCACAAGTCCATAAATTTACTAAAAAGCATAGAATTGTATACTTGAGATGGGGGAATTTTATGATATGTGAAATATACTTCAACAAAGCCATTTTAAACCCTAAGATTATAAAATATATATTTTCTTATAAAAAACTGTCTGTTTTACAAATCATATATGGAGGCAATCCATATTGTTTTATTTCTTTTTAAATGGGTACTTTGAAATGATTGAAGAACTAGAAGGGCCCACATTCCTCTAGAGTGACTCTTGACAACATAGTTAAAATCAGCTTCATTTTGTTTTCACATATGCAACCTTAGGTTGGCCCCCAGTGTTAAATATACCATGGGTAGCTGGGTATGGTGGCACACACCTGTCATCTCAGCACCAGGGAGGCTGAGACAGGAGAATTGGGAGTTCCTAGCCAGCCTGGGCTGCATAGCGAGAACTTGTCTGGGAAAAACAAACAAACAAACAAGAAAAACAACAACAACAAAAAGCAAGAAGAAGGAAGAGGAGGAGGAGGAGGAGGAGAAAGAAGAGAAGGAAAAGGAGGATGAGGAGACCACCACGGGTGAATAGCTGGTACTGGAGCTCTCACTAATGTCTGGATTAGAGACCTGGAGACTCCTATGTGCCCTAGGATCATAAGACAAGTAATTAGCAGTTGTAAGGCTGTTATGACAACTAGCAAGACCATATGAAAGGCCCTCCCTCCCTGTGTGGTGCTCAGGAAATCAAGACAATCAGCCTTGATTTTCATACCCGTCCAGGACCACTGAGTGCACTGGACTTCATCTATATGGCAGAGCTCCTCACCAATACCTGGCAGGTACCTGAGTCCAGTGCACTCAGCTCCATGGCCCCAGCCTGGCTGATGAAGCCTGGCCTTTTAGCAGGCTGTGCTCCAGTCAGTAACCCATGGCAGTGCTCCCTCTTGAATTCTTGCCTTGAACGATGAGGAGGGGAAACTCCAGCGAGGGTGTAGCTTAAAGAAGGGTGATGCATGCCGGGCTGCGAACGAGAAGTTTACAGCCAGGTGTTTTGTGGTGGCTGGTTCCGCTCTTCCATTTGATTCCAACTGAAAAGTTAGAAGAGGCTCTTTTTGTTGTTGTTTAAAGGAAGTGACTTTGGTGGTTTGGTGACCCTGCTCCAGTTTTCAGAGTGGGTGGCCGTGCCTCGGTGCTGGCTGGTGCCCTGGTAGGCGCAGGCAGTTCCCAGGGTGGTAAGCAGCGTGGCACGCTCCTCCAGCTCTGACACACAGGGGCTTGGAGGCAAACACGCTTTGAGAAGCTACAAGCATCCATTTGTCTTGGCTTCACTGGCCATGACCACTGACCTAACACTGGGATTTCTGTGTCTCCAGAGGAGACTGACACCAAGATCGGTGGGGAAAAGTGTCCGGGCTGGAGCAGGTCGCCCCAGGCACACCCCAGTGCTACTCACGGCCCGGTCTTTGCAAACACTGCACACGGGGAGGCCCTGGTGGAGAGGCCAGGAGTGCAGTCTTTGCTGACTGCACCTCTCTGCTCCAGTCTCTATGTCCATGTGTCTGGGACATTGGTGCCCCTCCCTGTGTTCCACCTGGCCGCCTTTCTGCCTTGGTGGAGATTCTCCTGACCCGGTTTAAGGGAGGCCCTAGGGCCTAAAGAGCGCTTGTGAGTTGTTTTAGGTTTGGAGGTGCTTTAATTGAGTGTCTCCTCGGTGCCAGGCACCGTCAGGCAGTTGCACTACTTAGCATAGTTTCTACAATTGCCAGCTGAGGTCCGTACATCTTCCTATCTATTTCGAGTCTCTATAGTTTTGTGCTTGGGAGACGGACCTGGCAACCCACTCCCCAAAATCAATCTGCCATTGAAAACCCTATGAACAACAGAGAAGCACTGACAGTAGTGTTTTACCTGTTGTATGAAGGGTCGCTATGAGTTGGATACCGACCTAATGGCACCTAACAACAACAACATAGTTTTATGCACCTGCAGCCATAGCACTGTGGCATCCAATCCCATCAGATCTCAGAAGCTAAGCAGGGTCAGGCCTGGTTAGTACTTGGATAGAAGACCGTCTGGGAACACCAGGTGCTGTAGGCTTGGGAGAAGGACCTAGCAACCCACTCCCCAAAATCAATCTGCCCTGGAAAACCCTATGAATAGCAGAGAAGCACTGACAATAGTGTTTCGCCTGTTGTATGTAGGGTTGCTGAGTCAGACACCGACTCAACAGCACCTAACAACAGCAACATAGTTTTGTGCATATAAATGTGCAATTATATATGTGTGTGAATATCTATATATGAATGAAGGTATATATGCATATATATGAATATTCCAAATTCTACCCACTCTATACGCTTTATTAGCAAACATTCTCATGTATTTTCATCCAGAATACAAACTCAATCCTTACTTCTTTGGCCCAGGGAGGAGCTTAATGTAGAAGCTTCACTAGAAGCTGAGCCCTGAAAGTGCTAGGTTGGCCCCAGCCCACTGGGCATCATTCATGCCCCAACACTAATGGATGCACTGTATTGGGAGGGATTAATGCCAAACTTCATAGTCGCACATCTTCTGACTCCTAGGTCTTGAGTATAAACAATTCAGGTTCTCACTGAGAAAACTAAGGCTTTACAAGATTAAGTTCCTTGCCTGAGTAAAACTTACCAGGAGTTGTACCTCATCTCATGTTGTTTCCATGATGACCTGTGGTTATCAGGAAAAGAAGCCTCCAGTGCCTTTGGGGTCCTTCATACCACTGGGGTTCTACACAAGAAGAAGAACAAAGATTTGAGGGGAAGTAGTTTAAGAGACCTCATTTGGCTGATGTGGCATGACTCAAAATGAAAAGAAACACAGTGACTGCAACAAATGGCTCACACATAAAAAGATCATGTGCATGGCACAGTGCCGGGGAGTGTTTCTTTCTGTTGTACATAGGGCTGCTATGAGTTGGACCTGACTCCATGGTGTCTAACAACTAAAAGTTTAAAAGATGATCTGAGAAAGCTTTGGGAGAGGAGTGGGGGACTAAGACAGAGAAGCAGGGGGACAAATAAGGCACATTAATAAGCTGATTTCCACCTGGGCAACCAAGGTGTTGAGGAAGCTCTAGGAAACGGTGTAGAAGAGATTGTCAGACTCGCGTGTGCATCAGACTCGTCTGGAAGGCATACGGGAGCACTGACTGCTGGACCCCACTGCGCGCTTCCTGAGTCAGTAGGTCTGAAGTGGGTGGGGCCTGAGAATGTGCAGTTCTATCAAGTTCCCAGGTGAGGCTGACGCTCTTAGCCCTGAGAACAATGTGAAGAGCCACCTGAGAGTGGCCCTGCCCACCCAGGGGACAGGATAAGTTCTTGGGTGCTCACCTACCAAGTCTCAAGGCTCATTGGCTGAAGGCTGATCCCGCTCCTGGGACGCCAGCCACTCACAGGCCCTGTGGAAAGCAAGCCCCCACACCAGCAGTTGAAGGCCGGTGCTGCAGATAGGAACAGAGGGTGCTGGGCCACCTGGAGGACCGGGACACCACCTAAAGGAACAGTGGGTCTCTGTGGTAAAATCACAATACCTGAATCAGCAAGGTTGTAGCACTAAAACATAGCAGCAGCACGAAAACCAGTTGGTACCTCAGCGACTCTTGTGCTCAGGACTGTGTGACCTCAAAGAAATCTCTCACCCTCTCTGGGCCCCCAGCTGGAAGATTTCCAGGACCGTGTTTGTTTTGAAAACTGTCTGACTCTCTGCCCATAAGGGCCCTGCGGGCTGACAATTAAACCCAAGTTACCATGCTCAATCTCAACCTGTGGCTACATCAGCCCTAAGCAGAGGTCTGATAGAACATCCATAACCACATTTGCTGCCCGCATCCAGTCCTCCCCATAGGCCGCCACTTTGTACAAGCAAAGTCTGCCCCCAGCTCTCAGGCTCTAGAGAGGGATCTCAGGGTGGGGTCCCCAGCTGCTGTCTCCAGGCCCCAGGCTCACCACTTTCCTTTGCTTCCTTGGCAGGTATCAAGCATTAATAAGGCACTTAGTCTCAATCAAAGAGGATGATAAGACCATATATTTTCTCTTAATGGGCTATGCAGTTAAAATAATAAGCTGCTCTGTCTTTTCATTCGGGTAGAATGATACATTAGGGCAGACTCAATTGCTCTCCCTTTCTCTGAAGAGCCTGGCCATGACTACTGGCTGCAGTTTGAGCTTTCTGGACACCTGAAGGTAAAAGGCAATCCTGGGCTCCCTGGGATACTGGAAAGGGTAGCCTGGGCTTTTCTATGTCAGGGAAACTAAGGGTCCTGCAGCTGGCTTGGGATTCGGATAAGCTCATGTAGTATTCTATCTCTGTCTTCCAAGTACCAGGTTCTCATTGTTCAGAAATGATTCCCCAGTCCTCCTTAGAAGTCCCATACTTCCCCATTCTTAACATCAATGGTTTGGACCACAAGGTCCACTTGTTCCCAGGAGAGGCGAATCAGCATATTTCTCAACGCCCTTACAGTGACTGAGCGCATGACCTAAGTCAGTCAATCAGAGTTCATCTTGGGGCATCTGTGGTGTCAACCAGTGCTGTGGTCTGTGTGTATCCACAGATTTCATGTGTTAGAAACTTATTCCCCAAATTCATGTTGCTGGTGTTTGGAGGTGGGGCCTTTGGGAGATCATTAGGATTAGATGAGGTTGTGAGGGTGGGAGCCCCAGGATGGCATTAGTGGCTTTATAAAGTGACCCAAGCTAACATGCTTGCTGTGTTTCATCATGAGATGCCCTCTGCCATGTTATGATGCAACAAGAATCTCCCACCAGCCCCTGGTGCTGCACTCTTAACCCTCCCAACCTCTAGGACAGAGAGAAATGAAACTCTGTTCTTTGTAAGCCTGCAGCGGTAGCCCTGTGGCATCCGATCCCGTCAGATCTCAGAAGCTAAGCAGGGTCAGGCCTGGTTAGTACCTGGATAGGAGACCGCCTGGGAACACCAGAAGCTGTAGGCTTGGGAGAAGGACCTGGCAACCCACTCCCCAAAATCAATCTGCCATTGAAAACCCTATGAACAGCAGAGAAGCACTGACAATAGTGTTTCCCCTGTTGTACAGAGGGTCGCCATGAGTCGGATACCAACTCGAAGTCACCTAACAACAACAACACTTCTTTGTAAATTATCTGGTCTCCAGCATTTTGTGACAGCAACAGAAAACAAACAAAGACAAGTAGGAAAGAGACTCTTTATACTCAGCTTGGGGCTGTGATGATGAATATCTGAAGATCCTAGGGACCACCATTGGACTGACATCCTGCCGGAGAATGAAGGCAACATGGAAAGAAGGAGAGCTCAGACCTGGAGAGAGGCACTTCTTAGGTACGTTATTCAGGTGCCTGACTCTAGTTGTACCTGATAACTAGGCCTAGTCCTAGACATTCCAGGGATGGAAGCTAATGAATTCCTTTTATTTGTGCCTTTCTCCTGAAAGCATTGGGCATAGTACTTCTGTGATTCTAGCACCCCCTGAATGGGGATGCTATTCCCCATTGGGGAAAATCCTGATGCTTCCCCACCAAGACCTCCACTCCTGCTCTGCCTCTCAGACATTCCACAGTTTGAATTCCAGTGCTGTATTTTTCTGCAGAAAAATCTCAGGGTCAAAGTTCTGGATCTATTATTTCACTTGGTACAGATCTTACCTCTGGGAGAGCTATGCTATCACCATGCTTGGCTCATGGAAATTTAGCGGTGCTTTGGAAAATCTTATAGCAACCTCCTCCATTATCAAGATTTTCCTTACATTTCTAGGAATGAAATCTCATCCTGCTATAAATACCTGTTTTTTGACTTTTCTTTGACTCATGGAGTAGAGGACCGGGGCAATAACAAGCCCTGAGAATGTATGGGTATTTCAGTGATTCACTAGAAGGCCTAGACCTCCACTAGCCATGTCTATGAGACAAGGGCAGGGGACTTGGGGCTTTTGGTTGCCCACCCCTCCCTGTGGGCTTCTATCCTGCCCTCTCTCCTCCTTCATCTTCACTCCCAAGTAGTTTCTCCTCTGAAGCCCCCAAGTCTCCCCAGGCAGAGCCAGATGCTGTTATTGCTGTTGTTGGAACTTCTCTTCCTTTTCTTTAGGAATCCCGACAGTGCATGGGGAGCTCAAGGCCACAGGCCCATCCCATCGAGGTCATCTTATGACCTGCCCACCACTTTTATGCTTCCTTTGTGCCAGAAAAGAGCTGGCCAGCTCCAAAGGAGGCTGCATGGGTTTGCACACAAACATGAGGGCATGTCTGGGTCCCTCTTGTAAAGGAGCTGAGAAAGGTGCCTGGAGACCTTCCTGCACTGCCAACAGGGGCAGAAAAATGTATAATTAGGGACTATGCTTCTCATAAAAGTGTTATCTTCTAATAGGCACTTACAAGTTTTCCCATGGAGAAGTGAAGTTACTTTGTTTCTCCTACCCTATGACAGTGGCTGAAATTTCCCTGACCAACACTGACCTGCTACCAAGCTTTCTTGGGTCTCAGGAGCCAGGTAGCTCTTAATCCATTTCTATTTCTTTCTTTCTTTCTTTCTTTTTTTTTTTTTTTTTTCCAGTACTGGGGGTTGAACCCAGGACCTCACGCTTTGCATGCTTTACAATTGCTATACAAGTGAGCTGCCCCCACCAGCTCATTTTTTTACTTTTTGAGACAGGGTCTCACTAAATTATGCAAACTGCCTCTGGTCTCAAGCTTGCGATCCTCCTGCCTCTGCATCCCAAGCCACTGGGGTTACAGGCATACGCCACCGTGCCCAGTGCCATTTCCCTTTCAAACAGGTGTGGCAGAACACACCTGCTCACACTACTGTCTTCAAAGTTATGCATGGACCTAATCATGTAGAACAATGCTGGACACCAGGTTTGATCCCATTTTTGTGTTCAAGTTCTGATTGGTTTCAAATCCTAATTAAGGAGGGTCGGGGTTCGGCTCAGGACTGGCAGAGGTCAGAGCTTTGCCCAGATACCACATGGGTATCGGGGACCCACTAAACCGGGTTGGTGTTATGGCCGGTGGCGCCAATGAAGGACCTCAGGAGACCTTCAACGGGAAAAACAGGAAAGGAAGGTTTATTGGGTGCTCCCCAAGCAGGGTGCAACAAGCAAGCAACCCCTAAGCAAGTGCTATAAGTGCTGGAACTGCTCAACCTTAAAGGCACAGCTACAGCAGCTGGTGTTCCGTTGGGCTGGAGGTCAGTTGGTCTTGACTCTCACAGCTCGCCTTCTCTGCCTCCCTCCTTCCCAGGGATGACAGGAATTGGGAGGCTCTTCGTGGTTTGATTGTAGCCTTTGGCGCTTTGGGGCCCCTGGTCTTGACTGCGTTGGCTTGCTTGAAGAGTCCACTGGAGTAGGGAGCGCTGGTCGAGGTGATGGGGTTCAGTTGGCAGTTGAGGGATGGTCAGAAGTGGTGGGGGTGAAGGGGGTCCGGGAGCCCTGTTTATATAGGGTCCTGGAGGGGCATGTGACTGGAATTAGCCAATCAGGGCACACACCTGACAGGTACTACAGATAAACTGACATACCTGCCAGGTAGGGACAGTTATCTAATGAAAATGCCAAGGATAGCCAATCAGGATTAAGGTAGTTAAGGCAGGCCAGGCTGCTCAGGTGCCATCTTTGCTCACTCGATGGGAGGGGTAGGTTTGAGTGAGTAAGATGTGGCCCAGGGGTCAACTAGGGGTCAGCTCCTCAGGCTATTATGAGAGACCCTAGTTATGGGGTAGATTTTAAAAATCCCCAACAAAGGAGTCACTGATGTTGGGGGCTAGGGTTTAGCTCAGTTGGTAGAGTGCTGCTCTGCACTCTCTGAGGATCCAGGTTCAATCCCCAGCACCACAAAAAAAGGAGAAGGACATGACAGCTCACTCTCAAAACAATCCCAAAACAATCAGCCATTGAAAACCCTATGAGGGTTGCTATGAGTCGGACAGGACTCCACAGCACTTAACAACAAGAATGTAGAGAGATTTGAGGGGCTTTATAATCACTTTTTTCCTTGTTTGCAACTGACCTTCAGTTTCTTTCTAAATCTTTTCTCCTCTAATCCTTGTGGAGATCTGATAAATTCATACTTGCTTAGCCTGTTTAACAACTCTAGGACCCTCTTCCTTCTTGGGAGAGGGAGGGAGGCCTGTTGAGCATTCCAACTGCATGTTCTTATGTTTATCATCTTTACCTCCGATCTTGTCTCTCCACAGAGAAGCCAGTAAACTGTGCAGGTAGGACACCGGCAGGTAGGCTAGGGTTGGCCACTCACACCACTCTCTGGAGGCTTTGAATCTGGAAGTAGTTATCCAGAGAAGCAGCTGTGGAGGGCACCTAACAACAACAATAATAACTTGAGGTAACCACAAAGAAGTGAGGCAGTGATGAAGGGGGAAATGGAGAGGCAAGCAAGTAGATACAGTTCAACTTTTTTCTTTCTATGTAAATGTTACTTTGCACTATTTCATTGATTATGATGATTACATTTAAAAAATTATTTTGGGAAAGTTTAAAGGTGGTTTGTTGTTTTGTTAGGTACCATCGAGTTAGTGTCCAACTTGTAGCAATCCTACATACAACAGGTGAAACAGTATTGTTAGCGCTTCTTTACTATTTGTAGGGTTTTCAGTGGTTGATTATTTGGGGGGAGTGGGTTGCCGGGTCCTTCTCCAAGCCTACAGCACCTGGTATTCCCATCCAAGTACTAACCAGCTTCCGAGATCTGACAGAATTGGACACCACAGTGTTATGGCTGCAGGCAAAGGTGTTTTGTTGTTGCTGTTGTTAGGTGCCGTCTAGTCAGTGCCTGACTCATAGCGACCCACGTACAACAGGCGGAACATTATTGTCAGTGCTTCTCTACTATTCATAGGGTTTTCAATGGCAGATTGATTTTTGGGAGTGGATTGCTGAGTCCTTCTCCCAAAGGTGTCTTAGTAGGCCTTTATTCAAAATTCGTGGATAGTATAATGAACCAACAGCTTCACAAAATGTAAAAAGTTAGAGAAAAGCCGAAGTGAGGGGCAGCAGCAGGCAGTGTGGGGCCCTCCTGGCCCTTCATTTAGGCATACTGGCCTGGCTAGAGAGGCTGGGTTGAGGGAGCTGAAGTTCAGAGCAAAACCCAATGCAGCAGGGGAGACAAGCTGCCCAGAATCTGGACCCAAGACCTCATGGCACCCATTTGACTTTCCTCTTCAATTGATCCCATTGTGTCAGAGCAGAGCAGGAATAATCCTTTGAGACAGTTGGGAAATACAGGCAGAAGGGTCTCCTTAGGCTCAGGGAAGCTTTGATACTAGCTTCAGAGTCCCTCACCCTGCTCAGTGCAGTCCCAGAGAAAGCAGGTGCATGTGGTGGGCATGCCTGATTCAACCCCAGTTGAGGCGAGAGGGCCAGGCAAGGTCTCACCCCAAGTGCCCCAGCTGTTGACTTCCAGTCAGCCCGCCGCACTCCAAGCCCTCCTCCCTCCCAACAACATTCTCCAAGAACATTCTCCATGCAGGAGCGGGAAATCCACTTGATCTGGGGTTCTTATGCTGTAAATTTCCTGTGTGAGTATTGGGAGCCCAAGTGGAACCCACAGCTAACTGGTTTCTCCCCCTGGCTCGCATTCAGGTGTTTGCTTCTCAAAGGGGAGCAGAGCACATGATAACCTGAAGCCCCCAGAATGACTCTGTATGAATTTCCTGTTGCTGTAACAGAGAATCACAAACCGGGCCTCTCAGAGCAACGGAAATCGATTCTCTCACTGTTCTGCAGGCTGAGGCCTGAAATCAGCGCCTCTGGCAGAATGCTTCCCTGCTGTCTCGGGTGATGGCTGCCGTCCTTGGCATTCCTACCTTTGCTGCTTCTCTGCCTCTGTGGTTGGCTGCACGGCCCTCTCCTGCACGTCTCTCCTCTTTCTCACCAGGATGCCAGTCACATTTGATTAAGGACCTACCCTGCTTTAGCTTGACCTCATTATAGTTTGCAACTTAATTATATCTGCAAAGCCTCGAGTTCCAAATAGGGTCACATTCACAAGTACCAGGGTTAAGAATCTAACACATCTTTTGTGGGAGCCTAACTTGATCCATCGGGAGAAGGACGTGGCAATCCATTCCTGAAGCAATCCCGAAACAATCAGCCACTGAAAACCCTATGAGGGTCACTATGAGTCAGACCCGACTCCACAGCACCTAACAACCACAACCACAACAACAACCTGATCCATATCAAACCCCTTCAGTGTGTCCCTTAAAGAGGTTTAAGGGCCCTCAGCACCTTGGACTGGGGCCACCAGGATGATCACACTTGAAAGGAGGCCACTGTGGGTGTGGTTATACACAGAGATACTCTGAAAGCAGATTTTAATGATGAGAAGGAAAGAAAGGAGGAGCGTTCTAAGGTGCCCCCCACTCCCAGGCATGGCTCCTGGAGCCACCTCCCGAGGGATACACCGATCCTTTCTAAAGGTTGTGAAGGAAGTAGAAATATCCCCATCAGCATAACCAAGGTCCCTCGTGCAGGCGGAGGCAGGACAGGAGCTGTGGCTCCTTTCTGTGAACAGAGCCCCTGTAGCTGTCTCAGTCAAGGGATGGACAAGCCCAGGCCTGGAGATAAATGGATCCCCCAAGCCCCAAGGCCTGTGGGTTCATGGGCCACAGTAGCATCCCCATTCCCTGAGTTCCCAGGCAGTCTCCAAATGAAGCACAGTGAGCATGGGTTGAACTCCTAGTCCAATCACATGTCCTTTGCCAACCCCCAACCTGTTTCCTTGTTTTCCAAATGGAAGAGTTCCATTGCTAAGGCCCCTCCCCATTTCGACAGTTCTGAGCTTGGAGTGAGAGCCACAGGCTCTTGGGGAAGAGGGAGGAGGTCTTCAAAGGTTCCCTAGAAGCAGACCCTGAGAAAGAGGTCCAGGTGCGAGGAGGAAGGACAGTGGGTGAGGAAGGCAAGGGGCTTGACACGTGACCTCCAGGCAATGCAGCTTTGGGCTGAGCCTCAGGCTGGCTCTGGGGCACTGATCCCAGCACAAAGGCAGTTGTGTTGCATTATCGTCAAGTCCACCTCCATGGGCTGCCTTGGATGGGGGTGTGGACTTCGTCTGTGCGGTGGGCTCCGAAGCAAGTCTCCAGAGAAGGTTTGCTATGACTCACTGGCGACCCACAGCCACCAATGCCAGGGACACACAGACATTAATCCTCTGAGGCCTCTACCTAGAGGAGACTTGGTGAGAACAGAAGAGGGCCGGGCTCTCTGGAAAGCCCACCCCGTTCATTCAACTTAGATTTCCTGAGCATCTGCTATGTGCCAGGAGCTGGCCCAGATTTTGGAATATAATGCTTACTTGCTACAAAATCTCAGTAAAAAGGCTGGATCTGGGTCTTGTCTCGAGGATGACTGAGAACCTGCTGCTGCACATGGAAGCATCTCCTGGTTTGGGGTGGGGGGTGAGGAGTCGTGGCTCAGGCTTGCCCATGTCGGGGCTGAAATGCCGGCAGCACCTTCAAGTGGAGATGCAGAAGCCACACAGGGAGCTGGGTGTGGTGGCACACACCTGTAATCCTAGAGACTGGGGGGCGGGGAGGGGGGCTGTTTGGAGGCAGGAGGATCACAAGTTCAAGAACAGAGGCAGTTTGTGTAATTTAGTGAGACCCTGCCTCAAAAAGTAAAAAAAAAATAAAAATAAATAAATGAGCTGAAGGTACAGTTCAGTGGTCTAGCACTTGTAAAGTGTGCAAGTGTGAGGCCCTGGGTTCAATCCCCAGTACTGAAAAAAAAAAAAAAAAGAGGCCACACAGGAACCATTTGGAGGCGCGTCTGGCCCATGCTCCAGGAGTTTCTGGCCAGGCAGCCTTCGTGCAGCCAACTGTAGGCTCCATATGTTGGAGCAAATTCCATTTGGCAGGTGGAGAGGGAACATTTGTTGGGCAGGCAGTCCCAGCCTTCAAAGCCCCTGCGCCTGCCTTCTCGTGCGCCTGCCTTCTCGCCTCCTAGCTTGCATCTCTGTTCATCTCTGCAGCCCCCACTTCCAGGGGATTCTTTCCAAAGGGCCTCAGGGCTCACACTTGGCCGGCCAGGACCAGGTTTCTCACCTACAGAGGTCCGAGAGGGTGGCATGTGGTGGGGGATGGGAGCCTCAGAAGCAGGGCCAGATCTGGGTCCTGCCAAGAGATCAGTGTCCAGGACTGAGGGAAGAGCGGCCGTGGAGGTGGGGAAGGCTGGAAGAAGTTAAAACAGGCTATTTATAGCTCCTCAGGCTCGAAATCTTGCCTGTTCATAGAATACTAATCGGGATGAGACTTTGCAAAGCAGAGAAAGGGGCCTAACGCCATCGGGGCCCCAAGCCAGCTAGCAAGACGTGGGCAGGCTTGAAATTGGTGGGGCGGATGGCCCTACAGAGCACCCACTAATATGAAAACAAGCTCCCCGAGTTAGGAAAGGCATAGCAGCAGTGTCAATTGCAAACTGAATGTGCTTCTTGGCTCCAAGTCAAAGCATGAAGTTCAGCCAATTATCATAAAACTCACAGCCCTGTCTTTCCCTGTCTCCCCCACGTGCATACAACACACACAGACAAGCACATGTATACACACACACACACAGAGGGTGCCAAAAACTATATACGCATGTGCACATGAACGTTATACTACATGTTGCTACTGTAATTTAGTTCAACTTCAAAAAGTAATATATAGATAATCTCTTTGAATGTATGTACAGTTTTTTGTTGGCACCATAGTATATATGTATGTGTGTATATGTATATATATATATATATATATATATTTTTTTTTTTTTTTTTTTTTTTTTTTTTTTTTTTTTTTTTTTTTTTTTTTTTTTTTTTTTTTTTTTTTTTCTCCTTTCTTTTTTTTTTTTTTTTTTTTTTTTTTTTTTTTTTTTTTTTTTTTTTTTTTTTTTTTTTTTTTTACTTTTTTTTACTTTTTTTACTTTTTGAGACAGAGTTTCTTTAAGTTATACAGACTGCCTCTGGTCTAGAACTTGCGATCCTCCTGCCTTCACCTCCTGAGCCGCTGGGATTACAGGCGTGCGCCACTATGCCCAGCTTCATATGTCTATACCTTTATCCAAAACATGGACTAGATCACTTTTTTCTTTTCTTTTCTCCTCTCTCTCTCTCTCTTTCTTCTTTTCCTTCCTTTCTCTCTCTCTTTCTTTTCTTTTCTTTCTTTCTTTCTTTCTTTCTTTCTTTCTTTCTTTCTTTCTTCCTTGTTGTACTGGGAATTGAACCCAGGGCGTTGTGTATTCTAGGCAAGTGCTCCCCCACTGAGCTACACCCCCAGACCATGTTGTACAGAAATGCACAGCAGCAAGCCACCTAGCTGACCACTAGTACGTATTTTAGGATTATTGCATCATTCCAAGAAAAAATAAAAAACAGAAGAGAAAGATAATATAATGTTGTTGTTAGGTGTCCTCAAGTGGGGTCCAATTCATAACAACCCTATGCAGAACAGAAGGAAACTCGCCCCAACACTGTGCCATGCCCAGAATTTGTCAGTGCTTCTCTGCTATCCGTAGGGTTTTCAGTGGCTGATTGTTTCAGGATTGTTTCAGGAGCGGGCTGCCAGGTCTCCTCCCATTTTTGCAGTGCTGGGGATCAAACCCAGGGCCTCAGAGCATGCAGAGCAGCACTGAGCTAAACTCCAGCCCCTTAAGTTAACGTTTTTGAGCACTTAACATGTTCTGGGCCTTGTGCCAAACCCTTTCCTTGCATGGTCTCAGTTCCCTCAACCCTGATATGTGGATTATTAGTGTTTACTCTTTTATAGACGAAGAACCTGGGACACTGAGAAGAGGACTAACTTGCCTGAGATCACACAGCTAACACATGTGGGATTCCAGAACACAGATTCTAAGCACTTGGGCTGTTTGTTTGTTTGTTTGTTTGTTGCAGTACTTGGGAGTTGATCCAGGGAATCACACATACTTTGTAAGTGCTCTACCACTGGGCTGCACCCCCAGCCCATTTTTCATTATCTTATTTTAAGACAGGGTCTCACTAAATTACGCAGACTACCTCTGGCCTCAAACTTGTGATCCTCCTGCCTCCACCTCCTGAGTTGCTGAGATTATAGGTATGCCCCACTGTGCCCTGCTCTGAGCATTTTGTCAAAGACACAGACAACAAGATAGCTGTTTCTTTAAAAATAAAATTTGAAAAAAACAACTTTTGCAAGCAAAGTCCAACAATAACTACAAGAGAAGGACTGGGGCAGAGGAAGGCTAAGGATGTAAGGGCAGAGAAAGAAAATAAGAATCTAGAAGTCAGGTGTGCTGGTGCACGCCTATAATCCCTGCACTCAGGCCGGTGAAGGCAGGAGGATCATGAGTTTGAGGACAGTCAGGTCTATGTAGCTAGCTTCAAGCCAGTCAGCCTGGGCTTCACAGTGAAAACCTGTCTCCAAAAAAATTCACACACACACACACACACACACACACACACACACACACACGTATGTATGTATGTATTCACACATATATATATTTATATATATGTGTGAAATATATATATATATATATATATATATATATATATATAGAGAGAGAGAGAGAGAGAGAGAGAGAGAGAGAGAGAGAGAGAGAGAGGGGGAGAGAGAGAGAGAGAGAGTCAAAGGGGTATCTGGCCAGACAACTTAGCCCTGAGTTTCCTGGGACTAATGTAAAGAAAAGCAAGTAGTGGAAAAAATCTTACCTACAAGAGCAGCTTAATCCAAGTCACTAGAAAATAGACTTTCCCACCAAATCCCGGAATGGTTTGTCCTTGATTCAGAACTCTTGCTGGGGGTCAGGAGCCAGAAAACAATGATGCTCACTGCTATGGTGGGGGTCCTTGTCCATCCAACAGTCATAACAAATTGCTATGGATGGGATGACTTCAGCAGTATTTATTTCTCACAGTTTTGGAGGCTGGACCTCCAGCAGACCTGGTATCTGGTGAGAGCCCACTTCCTGGTTTTCAGGCCATTCTCATTGTGTTCTCACATGGCAGAGAGCAGAAAGGGAGATCGAGCTCCCATGTCTGTCTCTTCTAATAAAGGTACTCATTGTATTGACCAGGGCCTCCTGCTGTTGACCTCCTTGCCTCCTGAAGACCCCACCTCCTCATACTATCATTTTGGAAGTTAGAATTTCAGTGTAGGGGGGTGCAAATACCATCCCCAGCAGTGGGGACTTATTAAGAAAGCCTACTTTAGGCTGGGGCTGTGGTTTAGCTCAGTTGGTAGGGTGCTGCTCTACATTCTTGGAGGCCCTGAATTCAAACCGCAGGGCACCGCAAAAATGGGAGAAGAATGTGGTAGTCCACTCCTGAAGCAATCCCAATACAATCAACCATTGGAAACCATATGAATAGCAGAGAAGCACTGACACAGGACAGGTATTGCACAGTGTTGGGGAGTGTTTTGTTCTGTTGTACACATGGTTGTTATGAGTCAGATACGGACTCGATGGCACCTTTTAGGTGCTGTTGAGTCTGGTCCTATTCATAGCGACTCTGTGCACAACAGGTGAAACACTATTGTCAGTGCTTCTCTGCTGTTCATAGGGTTTTCAATGGCAGGTTGATTTTTAGGAGTGGGCTGCTGGGTCTGTCTCCCAAGCCTACAGCACCTGGTGTTTCCTGGCAGTCTCCCATTCAAATATTAACCAGGACAGACCCTGCTTAGCTTCTGAGATCTGACAGGATCAGATGCCACAGGGCTATGCTGCAGGCACAACAACTTTGTTGTTGTTGTTGTTAGGGGCCGTCGAGTCGGTATCCGATTCATAGCGACTCTCTGTACAACAGGGGAAACACTATTGTCAGTGCTTCTCTGCTGTTCATCGGATTTTCAATGGCAGATTGATTTTTGGGAGGGGGTTGCCAGGTCCTTCTCCCAAGCCTACAGCTTCTGGTGTTCCCAGGCGGTCTCCTATCCAGGTACTAACCAGGCCCGACCCTGCTTATCTTCCTAGATCTGACGGGATCAGATGCCACAGGGCTACAGCTGCAGGCACAACAACTTTAGGCAGGGCATTATGGCACATGCCTGTAGTCACAGTAGTCAAGGGGAGGCAGAGCCAAAAGGACGGCAACTGGAGGATTGTGAGTTTGAGGACAGCCTGGGCTACCTATCTAGATCCTGTCTCAAACAACCAAAAAAAAGAGAAAAAAGAAAAGGAAAAAGAAAAGGAAAAAGAAAAGAAAAGGAATGAAGAGAAAAGAAATAAAAAGGAGAAAGAAGAAAGAAAGAAAGAAGGAAAGAAAGAAAGAAAGAAAGAAACAAAGGAAAGAAAGAAAGAAAGAAAGAAAGAAAGAAAGAAAGAAAGAAAGAGGGAGCAAGAGAGAAAGAAAGAAAGCCTATTTTGTTTCAGGTGCCTCTGTGAAGGCCCGGGGAGTGGGCGGGGACCCCTGAACCAGGCTGCAATTCATGAACTCTAAACAAAACAGCTATCACCATCTCCGTGTGCCCTATGGGAACAAGACAGGAACTAGCATTCTCCTACCTCCCTGTGATCTCGCTCCTCTCCAGCCCACACCAACAGCCCTGCAATGAGAGTATGGTTTGACCCATCAGCCCACAACATCATAGCTATGCCCTTGGAGTCCTTCCTTAGCGAGGCAGTGAGAAGCTGTTGTGAGTTGTGGGTCCACTCTTCCTCTCCCCACCACACCTTATTGGTTCCTCCTGGAGCTGCCTCCCCAGGTCTCTTTAGAGAAAGAGGATACAGGGTGTGTCACTGAAACTGTTTCCCTGGGCCTCCCTTTTCCCTTGCTGTTGTTGTTGGGTGCCATGTAGTCGGTGTCCCACACATAGCGACCCTACTTACAACAGGAGAAACACTATTGTCAGTGTATCTCTGCTATTCATAGGGTCTTCAATGGCTGATGATTGTTTTTTAGGAGTGGGTTGCCAGGTCTTCTCCAAAGCTTATGGCACCTGGTATTCCCAGGTGGTCTCCCATCCAAGTACTAACCAGGCCAACCCTGCTTAGCTTCTGAGATCTGATGGGATCGGATGCCATAGTGGTACAGCTGCAGGTGCCTTTTCCCTACTCACATTTAAATGATAATTGAGACATATGTAACACCTAGACATGACATTTCCCCCCATACTCTGTGAACATTACCCATCTCTTCCTGCATTCCAGGTGGCTCTTGAGAAGTTTGATGTTGGTTTAAAACTGATCCTTTGGTAGGGATCTGCTTTCTGAGCCTTTTCTTTGTCCTTTATGGGGTGCAGGCATTGAGACAGGGTCTCAGTAGTTAGCCCAGGCTGGCCTGGAATTGGCTATGTAGCCTAGGTTGGCCTTGAACTCCTCGGTGCTGGGATAATAGGGGTGTACCCCCACATCTCCCTCTTTTCTCTGTTTTTGATGTGTCCAAATATCATGATGTGTCCAGATGTGTGAGTGGGTCTATGGGCACGCACACGTGTGTGCGCGCGTGTGTAGGTCAATCCTGTTCAGCTCACCATGAACTCATCCAAGCAGAAGCCTCATTATCTCATTAAATCTGGTTATTAGTTCTTCAAATATCCATTTTCTCCCCTTCCCTCCATTTACATATGCCCCTCTTTCCGAGGCATGGATAAAAATGTTGACGCTCCTAATTCTAGCCTTCATCTTGTTCTCCCTCTTTCTTCCCTTTCTTTATCCTTTTCTGACTCCTGCTGCAAGATGAGTGAGTGACACCAGCCCCCCGTCCCTCCATTCTGAGCTGAATCTCCAGTGTTTCTCCCCTACCATTGACTGCTTTATTTCAACCAACATGTTTCTCAGACCTATAATGTGAGAAGCTGTTAGTTTTCTTCCTAACCTTGTTCCTATTTCCTGACCTCCCTGAGGACGGTCATTGTGCAGAAATTATTTTTCTATTTGTTTCATCGGTTTGGCTCCTCCCGCACAAGTTGCTCCTTTTGATGGGTTCCACAATAGCACACATGGGCCTTGGAAGTCCTAATGTTTCACCCCACCTCACTGGAGCTTGACAGCTTGCGCACAGGGACTGTCCAGCTGGTTGGGGAGTGAGATCCCTCACTTGGGCTCCTCCAGGGCACCTCCTTAGCCTGGAATCCCTAGTACACCCTCCACCAGGCAAGCTTGTCCCTTGGGGGACCCGCCCCCCGACTCTACTGCAACACATGGCCCTCAGACTTGAGCTGTGGGGAGACTGTCCCAAGCATCTGTTCCCATGGCCATCCACTGCATCGATGTGGCCCTGGGGCCTCACTCTGGCTGGCCTGCTGTCTGCTCTGTGGAACACAGAGCCAGAGGACAGTCATCCACCCAGCAGTGCAAGAGGGAGAAGGCAGCTCTCGAAAGCCACCTGGGGCCCCAGCCCAGCAATTCTTGACCCACGCAAGGACCCTGCCATCTTCGCTGCCCCAGTTTTCTCTATGTTGGTTCCTGAGATCCAGTCCCCTCTATTTTGCCCTGTGGCATCTCCAGTTAGGGAATGGAGACGCAGCAGCCATGCCAGCTGCCGCTTTTCCAGAACCTTTCCTTCCATTTCTGAGTCTCACTCCTGCCCACAAGGATGACCGTGTCCTCCAGGCCCTTCTCAAGGAACACAGCCTCTGAGTCCAGTGGCCACTCATCTTCCAGCCAGGACCCACAGAACAAGAGACTCTGATGGAAGAGAGCGGAAATGCCTGCAGGGCCTCTGACATCTTAGGATGAAGTCAGGCCACCAGATCCTGTCCTCAGCCTCCACCGAAGTCCAAAGAATGGCTCTGTCCACCCTACCAGTGAATGACCCCTCTGGACATCCCTGAGAAATATCTTTCAGAGTCAAGAACTAAATGCTTTACTCGTCCTGGGAAACAGATATGTTGCATTCCCTCTGATAATAAGAAATAGAGAACTGATTCATTTCCTCTTTCTGCTTTCACTATTATAAAATTCAAAACCAGAATTGAGGCACCATCCCAACACACACATAGAGGGACTCACAGCCTTCACATTTGGATTCCTTTCCCTCCTATTTCTGACTTCTTATCAGGTCCAGATGACTTTCCTATTATATTTATACCCTGTTGTTCGGGGCCATTGAGTCGGGTCCAACACATAGTGACCTCATGTACAACAGATAAAACCTCTCCAACACTGTGCCATGCCTGGCACTGTTGTCAGTGCTTCTCTGCTAATCATATGGTTTTCAGTGGCTGATTGGTTTTTGGGAGTGGGCTGTGGGTCCTTCTCCTAAGCCTACAGAACCTGGTGTTCCCAGGTGGTCTCCCATCCAAGTATTACCTAAACCCAACCCTACTTAGCCTCTGAGATCTGATGGGATAGGATGCCAGGGTAGTACAGCTACAGGCATTTATATCCTAATTGTCAAAAGAAAAAAAAAATTTAAACTCACTTTTAGAGATACACAAAGTAGAAAAAAAATAAAAAGAGATGTTGTTTATATTCCCTAGACCTGAATTGTTATTCTAAACTATATTTTACCATGTTACTGTCTGAGCGTCTGTTATATGCTAACTCAATTCCACTGTGGGACAAGGGTGAGTCTATAAATACACACACAAAACAAGAAGGCACAGACTCTGTGGAGCTTGTCTTTGCAAGTAATCCTATAAAGTTCTAAACACTCTGTTGGCCACTTGCTACATTCAACCTTAAGAAAAGTCAAAGTCCACTGACCAGTGGAGTACCCATGATTTGCAACTGATCAAAGAGCTTATATAAGAATAATAATGGCATCCAACCTGGCCTTGAGCAGATTTATTTCCCTGGGGAGAAGTAGCCACTTTTCTCTTCTACCCTACCTCGAACTAGTTTCTTATGCAATGAGGCTACCAGCCACTAAGGCTTGTTAACAAGGTGCACCCTCATTAGGGGATAAATTTGCACAAATATGTCATCCTCTTTCAGCCCATCCACCTGCCAGCAATGGCTGCCAGGAGCCCAGGGTGCCAGTGAGGACTAAACTGGTCCCTCGAGGGGACCTGAGCAACACATGCATCAATGAGGAGCAGCTCGAAAAGGCAGGTGAGAATCCCAGGCACCATTGGAACACCACGGTTTTCCCAGGCACGGAACACATCAAGATTCCTGGCTGGTCTTCAGTGGTCCCCCAAAGGCTTGGTTTCTCCTGCAGGAAGGCATGGAAAGCCCTGATGGATGGCCTACGGGCATGCTTCACCCCAGCCTTTGATCAAGGCCCTCTGGGAAGGGGGATGGGCAAAAGGCTGGGTGGAGCCCTAAGAAACCAGTGCCCTTTGGGCTCTAGAAAAACCACTTCTTGGAGAGTTTGATAGGATCAGGCTGCTGCTCCAACCTAGCCATGCAGACTCTCCAGAAACTTTTTTAAATGGAGGTATCTTCTTCCTCCAGGCACAGGTTAGGGACACATCAGGAAGACACCCCAGGGACTCAAGCAGGAGTGGAGGCCTGTGTGAAAGATCCAGACTTGCTCCCCTCCACTGCCTCAGATCTGGGCTTTTATCTCTGTGCCTCTTTCTCCCACCTGTGAAATGGGATGATAACCCCCAGCATGAAGGAAGATTTAGACTTGGCGGAGAGGATGAAGGATTCTACCTTCTCAAAAGACACACATAAATATAAATAATTCTCATTGCTTTAAATGAGTGACAGGGGAGATAGATATAAAATCCCACAGAGACAGAATTGCACATCCAATTCCTAACACAGTACACAAAGAAGACTCTTGTGGAGGGGAATTACTTCATAAGCTGGAAATCCTTTAAAATACAATCATTCACTCTTTACTGGTTTGTTGTATTCATTTATCATTTGGTGTTTTCCTTCTCCCTAAAATGCAGCAGACCGGGTGTTTGACCAGGACTTGGACCCATGGAGTTTCACAGAAACAAAGCCCTGGGGGTCCGTGTGTTCTATTGCTAAGTGCTCAGAATCAGACAAATAAGATAAAGGTCTGATCTAGGCTTTACCCCAGGTTCCATCTTAAGTTGAGCCTTTTTTCTCCTAGATGTCAAATGGGAATCATATCTACCACATAGTGTTGTTATGAGGGTTAAGGGGAATAATGCAAAAGTAAATTGCAAAAATAAGCTAAAATGAAAAAGGCATTTCTAACACGGTCAGGTGCATAGTAGTTGTTCTGTAAATGAGAATAGTAAGTATTATTGCTACAACAGGAAGGCAGAGCCACCACTAGGCCACACACATATGTGCACATGGGGACCAGGGCTGGGGAAAGGCAAGTGGAGAGTTGAGGGCGCAAACTATAAGAAGGTGCTCACTCGCTCAGCCCATGCTGTAGAAGAGGGAGTGCTCCTTAAATTTTGTGACCTAGACAGTTGCCCTGGTCTCTCTCTGTCTCTGTCTCTCTGTCTCTGTCTCTCTTTGTCTCTGTCTCTGTCTCTGTCTCTGTCTCTCTCTCTCTCTCTCTCTCTCTCTCTCTCACACACACACACACACACACACACACACACACACACACACACACAAAACAAAAACCAAAAAAACCCTGAGGAATTCAAGGAACCAGGCTCTCACACCTGGTACATTAGTACATGACAACCCTGGACATGTGAAGTTAGACCCTCTTCCCACTCCTTCTCCCATGTTCCAAATCAATGAGCTGACTCCAAAAAGAGGGCTCTAATGCCAGACACTTTGAGTCTGTTCCTGCAATCATGTTTATCATTTGCAGAGGGGAGAGGGGGCAACTTCCGGTTTGCCCAGGAAGTTTTATCCCACCTGAATTCTCCTCCCAATGCCTGTAAACATGCTGACTTTGCTTTAGAAATGGACCCCCCTTTGCTTTGAGTGGGCCTGCCGCTTGATGAGGGAGTACCAGTAGGGCCTTCTGGTCAGTCGCACAGGACCATTTTTACTAGTCTCCCTGGTTGTTAAATAGTTTCATAGCAACCTGTGCAAAAAGAGGTGTCCATAGCCCGTTTGGGAGTGACTTGCTCTGGTCACAAAGCCAAACTCAGCAGGTGAGGGAGTCTCAGCCTCTTAGATAATCAGTTCTTGAGCCTCAAAGCACAGCCTAATGCCAGTTCTCATCCCCTTCTCAGCATGGAGAACCTATCCATTTGGCTGAGTGCCCTTCCTAAAGGATTTGTGTGTGCGTGTGGTGCTGGAGATCAAACCCAGGGCCTCATGCATGCTAGGTAAGTGCTCAACCACTGAGCCAGATCCTCAGCTCTCTGTCCCCTTCCTAAAAGCCAGCATCTTGGGGTGTGTGGGTGGCATCCACTGCTTCTCCCTGCTGTTCCAGCTCTGCATGGCACAGGGCCCACACGTCTCACCACCAGCTCTGGAGTGAAGCCCAATCAAGGTGGAAACATGTGAGGAACTCCAGACCAATAGCTGGTGGCATCAGGAATGAGTCTTGCTGCGCTGAAGCTTCTACAACAAACTATAGCTAGAACCATGACTACCAAGTCCCCAGCAGGGTACCTTCCCTGTTTCCTGAGAAAACACTCACTAAGAGGCTCCTTTGCCGCACCAGGCACATATATAGCCCTGGCTTTTGACAACCTCCTTTCCTAGAGAAAGTGGCTCGATGGGAGAGTCTGGCAGAGCCTACCCCAAATTTGATGTTTTGCTTTGGCTTCTATCAAAAGTTGACGTTGAGATAAACAAAGGCCTTCTTCATTTATTTGATACATAATCCAAGGAACCCTCACTTGTCTGTCAGTTCACTGTTCTGTGGGACTTGCATGTTGTTGTATTGCTAAAAGCTATGCTACTGGTATCTCAGATACCAGCAGGGTCACCAGATCTTCCAGACTAAGACAGACTAGGGAGAAGGATATGGCACCCCACTCTCGAAACAATTGTTATAATTGTTAGATCCCATTGAGTCAAGTCTGACTCATAGCGACTCTCACAGGGTCTTCTTTGGCTTATTTTTCCTGAAACAATTAGCCATTGAAAACCTTATGAATAGCAGAGAACACTGTCAGATATGGTGCCAGCAAATGAGCTCCCCAGGTTGGAAGCCACTCAAAAGACGAATGGAGAGGAGTTGCCTCCTTAGAGTGGACCTTAATGATGGCAATGGAGTAAAGCCACAGGGACCTACATTTGTTGATGTGGCATCACTCAAAATGAGAAGGAACAACTATAAACATCCACTAATAATTGGAATGTGGAATACACATAGTATGAATCTAGGAACATTAGAAATCACCAAAAGGGAAATTGGGCACATAAATATCAACATTCTAGGCATCAGTGAGCTAAAATGGACTAGTATTGGTCATTTTGAATTAGGTAATCATATTGTCTGGGCTGGGATTTAGCTCAGTTGGTAGAGTGCTGCCCTGCAGTCTCTGAGGTCCTGAGTTCGATTCCCAGCACCACAAAAATGGGAGAAGGACCTGACAATCCACTCCCAAGGCAATCCCGAAACAGTCAGCCATTGAAAACCCTATGAGGGTTGCTATGAGTCGGATACCGACTCGACGGCACCTAACAACAACAACAACAACAACAATCATATTGTTTATTAGGCCAGGAATGACAGATTAAAGAGAAGTGAGGTTGCAAAGATCATCAAAAAAAGACATCTCAAGATTTTTTCTGAAGTACAATGCTGTCAGTGATAGAACAATATCCATACACCTACAAGGAAGGCCAGTTAATATGACTATTACTCAAATTTATGCAACTACCACTAAGGCCACAAATGAAGAAAAAAAGATTTTTACCAGTTTAAACAGTCTGAAATAGATTGAACATGCAAGCAGGACACACTGATAATTACTTGAGATTGGAATACAAAAGTTGGAAATAAATAAGAAGGCTCACTAGTTGGAAAATATGGCCTTGGTAACAGAAATTATCCTGGAGATCACATGATAGAATTTTGTCAGACTAATGACCTTTTCACTGCAAGTACATTTTTCACCAAAATAAATGGCAACTATACACATGGTGCCTACAGCCATAGAATCCTGGCATCCGATCCTGACTGCTCTGAAAAGCTAAGCAAGGTCAGCCCGGTGAGTCCTTGGATGAGAGGCTGCATGGGAATGTCAGGTGCTGCAGGCTAGGGAGAAGGACCTGGCAATCCACTCCCAAACCAATCCACCACTGAAAATCCTATGAATAGCAGAGAACTACTGACATAGTGCTGGACATGGCACAGTGTCAGGGAGTATTTTGTTCTACTGTACATAGGGTCACTATGAGTCTGACCTGACCTGGCCACACCTAATAACAACAACAATATACATGGAACTCACCAGATGGAACATACAGGAAACAAACTGACTACATTTGTGGAAAGAGATGATGGAAAAGCTCAGTATCAAAAGTCAGAACAAGACCAGATGCTAATTGTGGATTAGACCATCAACTGCTCATATGCAGGTTCAAACTAAACTGAAGAAAATTAGAACAAGTATATAACAGCCAAAGTATGACCATGAGTATATCCCACCTGAGTTTAGAGACCACCTCAAGAATAGATTTGATGTGTTAGACACTAATGATTGAAGAACAGATAAGTTGTGGTATGACATCAAAGACATCATTCATGAAGAAAGCAAAAGGTCTTTAAAAAGACAGGAAAAAAAGAAAAGACCAAATTACCTGTCAAAAGAGACTCTGAAACTTGCCCTTGAATGTAGACCAACCAAAGTAAAGGGAAGATAGAATGAAGTTAAAGAACTCAGCAGAAGATTTTAAAAGGCAGCTTGAGAAGACAAAATAAAATATTATACTGACAAGTGCAAAAAGCTGAAGATAGAAAACTAAAAGGGAAGAACACATTCTGTTTTTCTCAAGCTTAAGGAATTGAAAAAATTTAAGCCTCGAGTGGCAATAGTGAAGGATTCTACAGGGAAAATATTAAATGATGCAGGAAACATCAAAAGAAGATGGAAGCAATACACAGAGTTATTATACTTAAAAAATGGTGGATGACCAACCATTTTTAAGAGGTAGCATATGATCAAGATACTAATGGTGTTGAAGGAAGAATTGGAAGCTGCCTTGAAGGAACTGGTGAAACACAAGGCCCCAAGAATTGATTGAATATCAATTGAGATATTTCAACAAACAGGTGCAGCACTCACTGGAGGTGCTCACTTATTTATGTCAAAAGATTTGGAAAACAGCTACCTGGCCAACTGACTGGAAGAAATCCATATTTGTGCCTATTCCCAAGAAAGGGGGTCCAATTAAATGTGAAAATTATGGAACAATATCATTAATATGTGTAATATGTGTAAAATTTTGCTAAAGATGATTCAAAAGCGCCTGCAGAAGTATGTTAACATGGAACTGCCGGAAAATCAAGCCAGTCTCAGAAGAGGGCTTGGAATCAGGGACATCATAGCTGATGTCAGATGAATATCAGCCTAAAGCAGAGAATACCAGTAAGATGGCTCTCTATGTTTTATCGACTACGCAAAGGCATTTGATTGTGTGGATCACAACAAATTGTGGATAACATTGCAAAGAATGGGAATACCAGAGTACCTAATTTTGCCTATGAGAAATCTGTACATGGACTAAGAGACAATCATTCCAACAGAACAAAGAAACACTGCTTAGTTTGAAGTCAGGAAAGGTATGAGTCAGGGCTATATCCTTTCACTGTACGTCTTCATTCTCTATGCTGAACAGATAATCTGAAGAGCTGGACTTTATGAAGCAATTGTGGCATCAGGATTGGAAGAATACTCATTAATAACCTGAGTTATGCAGATAACACAACTTTGCTTGCCAAAAGTGAAGAGGATTTGAAACATTTATGATGAAGATCAAAGAACATAGCTTTCAGTATGGATTGTGCCTCAACATCAACAAAACAAAAGTTCTTACAACTGGGCATAATAAGCAACTTCATGTTGTTGTTGTTAGGGTCTGTCTAGTCAGTGCCTGACTCATAGTCATTTTTCCAATGTTGGATTGATTTTTGGAAGTGGGTTGCCAGGTCCTTCTCTCAAGCCTATAGTATCTGGTGTTCCCAGGCAGTCTCCCATCCAAGTACTAATCAGGCCCCACCCTGCTTAGCTTCTGAAATCTGACAGGATCGGATGCCACAGTGCCATGGCAACTTGATGATAAATGGAGAAAAGATTGAGGCTGCCCATGATTTTACTTGTCTTGGTTCTACAATCAATCCCTACAAAAGCAGCAGTCAAGAAATCAAAAGATGCATTGCATTGGGAAAAACTGTTCAAAAGACCTCTTCAAAGTGTTGAAAAGTAAAGATGTCACATTGAAGATGAAGGTACACCTGACTCATGCCATGATATTTTCAGTTGCATCATATGCTTGTGGAATCTGAATATGGGAGACAGGAGAAGAATGGATGCTTTTGAATTATGGTGCTGGACACGAGTATTGAATATACCATGGACTGCCAAAAGAACCAACAGATCTATCCTAGAAGAAGTGCAACCAGAGTGCTCCTTGGAAGCAAGGACGGCTAGACTGCGTCTAACATGTTTCGGACACATTGTCAGGAGGGATCAATCCCTGGAGAAGGACATCATATTTGGGAGAGTGGTGGGTCAACCAAAAAAAAAGGAAGACCCTCAACTTAGATGGATTGACACAGTGACTGCAACAATGAGGTTAAATATGAAAAAGATCATGTGCCTGACACGGAATTGGGGAGTGTTTCATTCTATTGTATATAGGGTTGCTATGAGTTGGAACCAACTCAACAGCACTAATAATAACAATGCAAGGAAACATCATGAGGGAGAAGAGAGAGGAGGCCAAAAGGGAAGAGAAGTCTAGAGAGTGTGGCCAATGAGCAGGTTATCACTGTGAGTACCTGGAACTCAGTCCACCCAGGACTCCTCACAGCAACACCATAGAGCACACCCTTCAAAACCCAGCCACCAAGAGGTGGAAAGGTGCGGATATGCACTTGCCAACTCCCTCCTTGCGTGGGTGAGGACGGACCTTGGGAGAATGAGCGCTCCAGCGCTTCCATCCTCTCCGTGTGCCCACAAGTAACTTCTGTGGCCCAGAAAGCCCCGAGGCAGAGAGGTCAGGGCTGTAGGGAGGAAGGCATGGGGTGGCAGGGCCTGGCAGTCCAAGCTGCGGCTGACCTCCAGCACGGCCCAAGTGACTTGGCTTCAGACTGGGCGGCAGCTGCCTGTCAGGAGCCACGTAGTTTTCCTCTGGACTCAGAAGGGTCTCTCTGCCCTGGGACCCTCCGTCCTCCCGTCTGACCCTCAGGCCTTGATCTTTCCCTCTGAGAGAGAAATCGAGAAAGTGAAAATCAGCACACCCGAGGCCCGCAGAGCCCCTCCCTCACTTCACTTACCGCCTCTCCACGGTGGTCTCGGGTGTTGCTGTTCTTATTGTTGTTGTTTTTCAGTGCTGGGTATAGGGCCTCTGGCAAGGTTGGCAGCCCTGACGTTGTTGTAAGATTTGTGTGCTATGCGATTCACCCACAATACATGGACTGTTCAAGGATTGTTTACTTATTTTTACTATTTATTTTTACATTTTATTGGTAATTTTCAATGTACAACTTAGTGGGCTTCAGCATGACATCTCCATGCATGCATCTCCTTGTACATTGCTTGTGTTCACTTCCCATCACCCTCTCACGACCCGATGATTTTTAATAAGTTTATAAAGTCGTGCAGCCACCACCCCAATCTACTTTTAGAAGTCTCCGCTCTCCCTCTATCCAATATTATAACGCATGCTCCATCCTAGGCCAGGTAGCCTAGAAGCGACCTTGCGATGAAAACCTGTGCCTGCTAGGGATGAAGGAAGGAAGTGGTCCCAGGGGAGGCTTCCAAGGCAATGGAGAAACCCGGCCGAGCAAGGAGGGGAGTGATCTCAGCCAGAGGCCCGGAGGCCTGCAGGGTCAGCCTGCTGCTGGAGGGAGGGCTGGAGTCCAGAGAGCAGGGCTCTCATCTTCCTGTGCTGGTGAGTGCCCAGCTAAGGGGCACTCCAGAGGGCGAGAAATGCCCAGATGCTTCCAGCTTTCCACAAGTGTGGGCAAAGCCAGCGCCACTAGCCCAGCCACAGGTGCTGGCCACAGGCAGTAAGAGAGCAGCGAGGGCAGGTGCAGCGGATTGCAGGGCATCTGCAGGGGGCCTGACATTACCTGCTGTAACTTGCAGATAAACTTGCACTTCAACAACAGGTTCTGCTGCTTGGAAGGGGTCTGGATACCATGGGATGCTCTCTGAAGTATTTTGGGTTTTGTTTGGTTTTGTTTCACTCCTAGCTCTGAAAGCCTATAATTCTTTTTTTTTTTTCCCCCCCGGTACTAGGGATCAAACCCAGGGCCTCACGCTTGCATGCTTTGCAAGTGCTGGACCACTGAGCTGCACTGCACCCCCAGCCCATTGTTTTAATTTTTGAGACAGGGTCTCGCTAAGTTACGCAGACTGCCTCTGGTCTCGAACTTGTGATCCCCCTGCCTCCACCTCCCGAGCTGGCATTACAGGTGTACATCACTGTGCCCAGCTTTGAAAGTCTATAATTCTTTAACACAGAACTGCACACCACATGTTTTTTGGGGACTGGGTGCTAAATCATCCCATTAGGGCTGGACATAGTTCCTAAATCACACCCTAAGAGCGCCAGAAGCAAAGGCCCAAACATAGCCGGTAGCAGCAATTTTCAGCTCAGAAAAATCTGAGTCACAAAAGGAATGAGAATTACTGCATGTCCCCACTGGAGTTGACACATGGGAAAAGAGGCATTGCAGCTGCCCAGCTCTGCCCCAGCCCCAGCCCTCTTTCTGTCCTTCTCCTCTAAAGGTTTTGGCTAATAATAGAAAGTGAGTAGGTGCCAGTTCCCATGTTGTCAGTTTTTCTTCATTGATGGAGTATAATTTTATCTCATTTTCACTCGATAATTCTTCAGAATAAACCTTAAGATGTGCAGAAATGAGAAACAGAGAAAGAACTGTGAGATGGTAGAAGTATCTTGGCTTGGGGTGCCAGGAGACAAGAAAGATTAACTCTAAATATTCTATAGCACAGTGGAATAACTGGGGTTGACGGCAATTAATTGAATATTTCAAAATAGCTAGTGGAGAGGATTTTGAATGTTCCCAACAGGAAGGAATGAGAAATGTCTACTGTGATAGACATGCTAATTACTCTGATCTGATTATTACACATTGTATATACCTATTGAAATATCACACTATACTCCACAAATATGTAAAATTACTAAGTGTCAATTGAACCAAAAAAAATTTTTTTAAGTACTTTGAAAAAGATATTCTGGATACGACTTGGAGGTTGGGGTAAGTGTTCTTGATCCTTACAAACATTTTTAAAAACTTACAGAGATGTCCCCTAAACTATCAAAATATTTACCTTAAATTTTAAAATATTGCCCAGTGACTTGGAAGGCTGAGGCAGGAGGATCACAAGGTAGAGGTCACAGGCAGCCTGAACAATATAGGGAGACTATATTTCAGAATAAAAGAATAAAAAGAGGCTGGAGGAGCAGCTCAATGGTAGAGCACTTGCCTAGCATGCTCAATGCCCTGGGTTCAACTTCCCCAATACTGAAAAAAAGAATTAAAAATATTTAGTGAATTCACCAACTCACATAGGTTTAGTCCTTGTTGTTGTTGGGTGCTGTCAAGTTGTGTCCAACTCATAGCAACCCTCATAGGGTTTTCAATGGCTGATTGTTTTGGGATTGCCTTGGGAGTGGATTGCCACATCCTTCTCCCATTTTTGTGGTGCTGGGAATCGTACTCCGGACCTCAGAGACTACAGAGTGGCACTCTACCAACTGAGCTAAATCCCAGCCCATTAGGTTTAGTCCTAAAATACTGTTATATTCCGTGGTACAGTCAGGTTTCCTCCAACAAACAGGGACTCTGGAACTGACATTGGCAATACCTTATGTTTTTAGTTCTCTGGAAACATTTTATCACTGGTAAATAGAATATGTCTCAGGAGTATGTTCATGTTGACTATGCATAAAAAGATAAACATGTTGTTTCTTAATTACCAACAGGAGAACATACATGAAACATCCAATGGCATGTCAAAGCAAATGAAATTCCCGCTCCTGCTCGGAAGCACTCTGTATAAGCACCAGCTGGAGCTTGTGAAAAGTGCCATCTCCGTAATGCTAACTCCACTCATCCATTCAACAAGCAATTACTGAGGGTCTTCCGTGTGCCAGGCTTGCCCTAGGTGCTGGGAGGACAGCAGTGAACAAATCTAGAAGGCGCCTTCAAACACTGAAATATTAGTCTCATCCATTTCTAAGTTTGGCATATGAATTGGAAAGATGTTTCCATTTTTAAACCTCTGTCTGCTGCTCTGATAAATAATGTTCTCTCAGGTTCCCTAAAGGAGAATTAATTTGGCGAAACAAATCAGTTGTTGTTTCACTCATTGTTATGGTAATAGAGAAATTAGGTTTTTAATTAAGGCTGAGGAAGGATGGGAGAGTAATAGGCAAATAAGCGCCCACATAGTTGATGCCTAAGGGACAGGACAAGTCTCCTTTTTTGCTGTAGTGTCTGAAATTCTCTCCATTAGGGCATTCTGCAGATGAAGGCAATTTATCCAGGAGCCTCTGTTTTGTGCATTTTCTGCTTTGGAAATACGTGAGCACCAGCCACTTTTAGGGAGTAAGCTGCAGGTAGCACTGTTTTGCAGATGAGTAAACTGAAGCTCAGAGAGGTTACCCAGCATGCTCCAGGTCACACAGTATGAGATGGTGTCAGGATTCAGAGTCAGGACGCCCTGAGTCTAACTGGACGTTAACTATCAATACAAAGAGAAAGAGTCTAGAAGTATCTAGTGCACCTACCAGTCATCTTTATTTTTTGAAATCATGACAATATTCTAAATTATACAAGAGAGGCACATTGACTGAAAGAAGAAAAGGCAAAAGGAGGAGGAGTAGAACAGTGAGAAAAATGAAAAGAAAGGAAAACATGAAAGAAAAAGCACAAAGAAAAACTGGCAAAATTTCTGTTATCCTTAAACTATCCACTTCCAACAGATGATATCGCCCCTAAGGGAACCAAAGTTGATCCCCGTGGGGAGGAAAAATTACTTTTATATGTACATAAGTCACAGATATTCAGACAGCACATAATCAGATAGACACACAACATATCTGTGGTAACATCTCATTGTTGTTAGGCACCGTCAAGTCAGGTCCAACTCATAACCACGCTCATAGGGTTTTCAATGGCTGATTGTTTTGGGATTGCTTTGGGAATAGACTGCCATATCCTTCTCCTGTTTCTGCAGTGCTGGGGATCAAACTTGGGTCCTCAGTGCAGAGCAGCTTTACCAATTGAGATAAGCCCCAGCCCCTAACATCTCATTAGACAATAAAATTAGAGAAATGTATAAAAGCATTCTTGGGAGAGGGTGACAATTTAAAAATAGGGGGTACTGCGAAATACTAGACATAGATTCAAAGGTATAGATTTAAACATATTTGTAGCTAGCTATACAAATTTTTCAATATTTTCTTCAATGTAAATGGGATAATGTATATACACTCTACTTTTCCATGTCAATAAATATCCTTCATAATATTTTATAGCATTTACAAAGCACATTTACATATAGTATATCATTTGATTCTTACAATAATCATGTGAAGATAGCTTTTGTTTTTGACATAGGGTCACCCTACATAGTCCAGGCTAGCCTAGAACTCTTGATCTTCCCACTTCAGCCTCCAAAGTGCTGAGATTACAAGAGCATGCCCAGCTAAGACAGGTGTTTTTATTACTACATACATCTGACAGTTGAAAAAACTGAGGTTTAGAGAGATGAATAAACTTGACCAAAAATTACTTTTGTTGTTAAGCGCTACCAAGTCAGGTCCAACTCATAGCAACCCTATGTACAACAGACAAAACACTACCCAACACTGCACCATGCACATGATCTTTTTATATTTGAGCCCATTGTTGCAGCCACTGTGTTTCTTCTCATTTTGAGTCATGCCACACCAGCAAAAGGAGGTCCCAGGGGCTTTACTCCATTCTCGTCTTTAAGGCCAACTCTACTTTGAGGAGGTAATCCTTTCCAAGTCATTTCTTGAATGCCTTCCAGCATAGGGTGGCTCATTTCCCAACACTCTATTTCACAGTGCTTCTCTGCGATTCACAAGGTGTTCAATAGCTAATTGTTTCGGGAGTGGGCTGCCAGGTCTTTCTCCCTAGTCTGTACTAGCCTGGAAGTTCAGCTGAAACCTGTCCACCATGGGTGGCCCTGCTGATATCCGAAATACCAGCAGCATACTTTCAGCATCACAGCAACATGCAAACCCCCATAGCACACCAAGCTGATGGACGTGTCAGGGAAAAGTCTCTTAGTCAATGTAAAGAACAAAGCCCACATTTGAATACTATGTCTTAAACTTTTTGGAATTATCTTGATGTTTTTCTCTAGCCTCTCAAATAGAAAGTCTATTTAAGTCTGTTGTTGTTGTTGTTGTTGTTGTTAGGTGTCCTCGAGTCAGTATCCGACTCATAGCGACCGTCATAGGGTTTTCAATGGCAGACTGTTTCGGGATTGCCTTGGGAGTGGATTTCCAGGTCCTTCTCCCATTTTTGCGGTGCTGAGAATTGAACCCGGGACCTCAGAGACTGCAGCGCAGTGCTCTACCAAGTGAGCTAAATCCCAGCCCTTAAGTCTGTTAGAGCTCTCTAATAAATGCTATGAATTTCCTTAGCTATCACTTAGGCTTCATCCTAAGATTTGTATATTTTCTATAAAATAGATATAAGAAGACCTTCCTTGCCCTTGCAAATTTGTCACCAGGTTCAAATAAGATACTGTGGAGGGAAAGGACTTTGAGAAGCTTCAAGAATGTTCCCTAAATCCACCACCTCATAGTTTCTTAGATGGTTTAGCCTCCCTAAAGAGCCTAAATGGATTTATGGGTCTGGGTCTGGGAATGGGAGGTCTTGGTGTGCATGACCTCCCTGGTAAGTTCTTGTACCTTATTCTAGACCCTGGGCCGCCCACACTCAAGGTCCAGTTCACAGAATGAGTGTGTGGGAATGGTGGGGCTGACTGTTTAAATCAGCAAATAGTCCTAGAGACAAAGTGACAATAAGAAACAGTCTGTTTTAGGGCTGGGGTTTAGCTCAGTCGGTAGAGAGCTGTTCTGCATGCTTTAAGGCTCTGGGTTCAATCCCCAGCATGGCAAAAATAGGAGAAGGACCTGGCAGCCTACTCCCAAAACAATCCCGAAATAATCAGCCATCCAAAACCCTATGAACAGCAGAGAAGCACTGACGTAGTGCCAGGTATGGCACAGTGTCGGGGAGTGTTTCATTCTGTTTTACACAGAGTCATAATGAGTCAGCACTCAACTCCACAGCACCCAACAACAACAATCTGTTTTAACTGAGAATTTTATTAAGAGATATTTTCTTTGTATTTTGTTGGCTTGTTTGGTTAGTTGGTTGGGCTTTTTGGTTTTTGTCTTATTTTCTGTAAGATACAGGAAGTGGAATATGGATTTCTGTTCAGCCCCAGGTCTGCCAGACATAAGGCAGAAAGAGGGCATCTTCAGGCAGTCGCTTGGGTATCAGCAGCCCAGGCTCTGCACAGAGCTGTCCTGGCGGCTTGGAACCAAGTCCTGCAGAACGTCCAGAGCGGAGCTCCATGTGAACTCTGGTCCCTCCCTGGTAAGTTACTCCAAGTGCATGGGCAGTCACATCCTCCCTGTGTGATTGTCCACTTGTGGGGGCCTTTCCCATGGCTCCCACCATGGGCTGCTCTTTAGTCTGTCTCAGCCCAGTCTGGGGAGGGCAGTGCAGGAAAACATTCTGGTGTCTGATGAAATGTGTTCATCCGGGAACTTGGCTATAGGGTTGCTATGGCTACCTGAGCAGCAGCACCAGGAGGGAGCTGTGCTTCCCATTGGAGGGTGGGATGAATGTTTGAGTGTGAAAACATGAGGATGTGCATCAGAGGAAGGGAATGACATTACTACCAGGAAGTGGCCAGCCACTCCATATAAGGCCCTGGATTTGTCCCCTGAGCCACATCCCTCTCCCACTCAAGCGTACCCCAGGCTCAATTGCATTCGCAATTTCAAAACAGCACAAAACCAATCCTTTTCAAATTGTCTGGATTGACACTGTGCCTGTGAAAGCCTTCCCCTTGGGTGTTTCTACCAAGTTTTACTGGAGAGAGTTTCCTTATAACGTCTGAAGTCAATGGACCTGCAGACGCGCAAGATGAAAAGATACCATGCCTTTTTACTTTGAAATGTTTTTAATGACAGATGACAGGTGTGTTGCAACTGCTTATAGGAATTGGACATATCTTTGAACAGTGATTTATTTAATCTATTTGAAATTAAGTCTGGAATTTCCACAAGGTGTATCATCAAACACGATTTGCAGATTTGGTATCTAAAACAGTGCACTCAGTGTTTATAAGAAATTTTTGCATGATTGATGCTTTTTAGGCAGTAAAAGTTTTATACACCCTGAGTACACACACACACACACACACACACACACACACACACACACACAGTGCTGAAGATCAATCCCAGGGCCTTACACATGTTCTACCATTGAACTGTACCCCTAGCCATAAGAAAATATTTTAAATTCTCAAAAGTCTAAATCATGTTTAACTTGGGAAAAATATGGAAGAAATGCTAGCTATTAGAGATTTCAAAAAATTAGAGACAAAATAAAACTATTCCTAGAAACTTCTTTTCTCCGTTATTAGTCACTAGAGATTTATTAGGTTCTTATTATGTATGAGAGCTGGGATTGAGCTCTGTTGGTGGAGTGCTGCTCTGTGGTCTCTAAGGCCCTTGGTTTGATCCTCAGCACCACAAAAACAGGAAAAGTACATGGCAGCTCGCTCCCAAAACAATCCTGAAATAATCAGTCGTTGAAAAACCTATGAGGGTCGCTATGAGTTGGACCTGACTCAATGGCACCTAACAACAATAACAAGAATATTATGTACAAGCTCTATTATGAGCATTTTACATGCACTTACTCTTTGAACCTTCATAGTAACAACATAAAGCAGATATTAGTATGATGATGATCTCTGTCTTATGGAACATGAAAGGGGGACACAGAGAAGTGTCTGAGTCATAAGCTAATAACAATGAAGTTGGGAATTAAGTCAGGGGGTCTGGTTCTACCACCCAGTCTGATGACCCCACCCAGGGTGTTCTGCAGACCAAGGGTGCCCCAAGTTGGGGAAAAGGTCCAGGATTCCTGCTCAAAACCCACAGCAACACTTTTCCCTGTTGCCCACCCTCTAGCTTTCTCTCTTCCTTGTCCCTCATACAGAGCTTATTTCCTTTTGGGCAAGGAAATAATTTCTTTCATCATCACACATTCCCTCAGAAATTAGTGTTTAGGGCATACATTTTGGGCTTCTGACATTCAAGAAGTCCAGAATTTAAAAAGTCTTCTCTAAGTTACTGTCTCTGCAGTGAGCTTCGAAAATCTGTGTCAGACTCAAAGCTGAGCAGTGTCTCACTTCAATCACCAAATTTCAGCCCAGTCTCAAGGAGATAAGTTCAGCCTCATTGTCTAATTTTAGCAGAAGAGGGACTATACATTAAAATGAATTAGCAAGAATGAAGATACTTCAATTAAAATTTCAAATATTATTCCCACATGTTGTATCTGAGAAGAATAAAATTATCAGCTGCATTTGGGACAAAATAATAATTGCATTTGTGAGAAACTGAATGTGCTAATAATATCTTAACTATTCATAGGTGCTACACTGCCACATGTTATTCAAAGTAAACCTAGTAAGTTTATAAGCCCTTTGTCAGAGGACTATCTCAATATCCACTCTTCTATCCTTCCTTTTAGAATCAAGTCACCTCGAAGTTTAGCCACAATGCTAGAAACTACATTTCCCAGCCTCCCTAGAGCTAAGTGAGGCCATTTAACCAAATCTAGTTTAAGAATAGTTTGAGTAATTTGCTTTCAGATCACGTCCTTAGGAAGATGCTTGCTCTCCACTTCCTTCCCACCATCCAATGGTCAGAGGCCATAATCTCAGAGACAAGTCCATTTGACCATGCCCATAAGACTAACATCATGATGAGACAATAACAAAAGAAACCTGGGTCTTTAGTTACCCTCACTACAGCAGAGCTACTCAGAAACATCCACCAGTTAAAACTTATACATGATTGAGAATTAAAGCTCTTACCTCACTTACACCTGCAGCTGTACCACTGTGGCATCCAGTCCCATCAGATATGGGAATCTAAGCAGGTTTGGGCCTGGTTAGTACTTAGATGGGAGACTACCTGGGAACACCAGGTGCTGTAGGCTTGGGAGAAGGACCTGGCAACCCACTCCCAAAAAACAATCAGCCATTGTAAACCCTATGAATAGCAGAGAAGCACTAACAGTAGTGTTTAGCCTATTGTACAAAGGGTCACTGAGTCAGATACTGACTTGATGACACCTAACAACAACAACCTTGCTTAAGCTACAGTAGTGAAACATCTTGGTTATTAAATGCAAGATTGGAAAGCATTTTAAGTCTTCCATGATGGATTTAGCTCTGTGCTAACCACTGGATATGAATGGGAAAGATTCATATATTCATAAAATATGTTGTCAAATGGAGGAAACTAGGTCCACACATATGTGAAAATACAATGTAATAAATAATATGACAAAGGAAAGGCAACAACAGAAAGCTGAGTAAGGTTCAAACAAGTCCATGGCCTGAAAGATAGGTGGTGAAAAAAAACAGGGAGAAGAGGTGGGAACTGAACTGAAGAATGAGGATTGGTGGCACTGGGCCAGGAGAGAGCAGAGGAGAGAGAAGGGCGACAAGCAGATGAGCAGGGCAAAGTGGAGATAGAGTCTCTGCAGGGCTGTGGAGATGGGAGGACTGGGGGTGATGGGCTGAGAGGAACAGGATAACACTTAATGGGTCCCAGTCATACTGGACTTGACTCTCACCCTGAGCAGGTGGGACACCATTTTTTTTATTGGAAATTTTTAATGTACATCTTAATGTGATTCATTTTGACATGCTTTTTATTGTGACATTTCCATACGTGCAATTTGATAAACATTATTCATATAGGTTACCCCTTACCCTCCCCTATGCTTCCCCCCTTCCCCCCCTTCCCATCTAAGTTTCCCATCCAAGTCTTCTCTATCTTTTACTTAATAGTATTTTTCTATATGTCCTTGGGTTCCAGTTCTGTTTAAGATAGAAACTTTTCCTGTAGTGGTCTTTGTTTTTATCTTGTTAGAACAATTACATGCGATTTCTAGTCCATTTATATTGACATCATTCTTATCTCCCCCCCCCC
>VMDO01012786.1:0-60725 GCA_007922755.1 Pedetes capensis
AGATTTGAGTATGCAGCCAACTGCAGAGGCTTCCATGTTGTTGTCTACTCTGTGGGAGTCCGGCGAGGTAGGGCAGTGGCCGTAAGTGGGAAAAGCAAACCGAGTGGTCTGGATAGCAGGTACGTATCGGCTGTAGTCAGGATGCTAAAATGAATTGATTATCTTTAGCAACATTCCCTTTCTTGCTGATGAAGGAAAGCAGCTGGGCGCGCATGTGTGTAATTTTAATCACTAATGTACTCACGTGGTTAAAATCTTTTTTTTAAGGATTGTAGTATTTAAATAGCATAAAATTTACCGCTATTTTAAGTGTACAGTTCAATAGCATTAAATATATCGACCTTGTTATGAAACAGATCTCCAGAACTTTATTATGTCCCCAAACTGAAACTGTCTCTTCAACCTTCCCCCAGTCCCTGGCAAACATTATTTTCCTTTCTTTTTCTATGAGTTTGACGCCTATGTTGTTGTTGTTGTTGTTAGGTGCCATGGATTCGTGTCCAACTCAGAGGGACCCTCATAGGGTTTTCAATGGCTGTTTCAGGATTGCCTTAGGAGAGGATTGCCAAGGCCCTCTCCCATTTTTGCTGTGCTGGGAATTGAATTTAGGACCTCAGAGACTGCAGCGCTCTACCAACTGAGCTAAATCCCAGCCCATTTTGACGCCTATAGATATCTCATATTAGTGGAATCATGTGGTCTTTAATCTTTTTATGACTTGTTTACCATACTTAGCATAATGTCTTTACGCTTTGTCCATGTTGTAGCTTGTGACTGGATTTCTTCCCTTTTAAAGCTAAATATGGGCTGCAGCCATAGCACCCTGACATCTGATCCCATTTGATCTTGGAAGCTAAGCAGGGTCAGCCTGGTTAGTCCTTGGAAGGAAGAATTCCTGGGAATACCAGGTGCTGCAGGCTAGAAAGAAGGACCTGGCAGTCCACTTCTGAAACAATCTGCCATTGAAAACCCTATGAATAGTAGAGAAGCACTGGCAATAGTGCTGGGCATGGTACAGTGTTGGGCAGTGTTTTGTGCTGTTATACACAGGGTTGCTATTCAGACCCAACTCGCTGGCACCTAACAACAATAGCAAAGCTGAATATCCATTGCATGTATATACCAATTTCATGTATTCATTTATCAGTTAACATTTGGATTGCTTCTGCTTCTTGGCACTTGTGAATAATGCTGCTGTGAACATGGGTGTGCAGCTATCTTTTCAAGACCCTGCTTCAGTTTTTTGGGATGTATGTCCCCAAGAAGGATTACTGAATCATATGGTAGCCCTACTTTTAATATTTTGAGGACTTGCCATAATGTTTGCAATAGTAGTTGTGCTCATCTCACCAACAGTGTACAGGGTTCCAGTTTCTCCATGTCTTTGCCAATACTTATTACTTTCTGTTTTTTGTTTTGTTTCGTTTTGTTTTTTTTTAGCCATCCCAATGGATAGGAGATAACTCATTGTGGGCTATTTTCTTGTATTTTGTTTTGATTTGGTTTGGTTTGGTTTCTTGAGACGAGGACTTGCCGTGTAGCCCAGGCTAGCCCTGAACTCAGTTTGTCACACAGGCTGGCCTTGACTGCTCCTGCTTGTTCCTTCTGCCCCTCCTCTTGAGTGCTAAGATTCCAAGCAGGCAACACCTGCTTTCATTTCACACAAGCCTTACCTGGCTTTCATTGTGGTTTTAATTTGCATTTTTTTGATGATTAGTGATATTCAGTGTCTGTTCATATGCTTATTGGCCATTTGTGTATTATCTTTGGAGGAACCATCTATTCATGTCTTTTTGTGGTACTTGGGAATTGACCACAGGGCCTGGTGGATACTAGACAAGTGTTCCTGACTGAGATGTTCTCCCAACCCCTTTTTTATTTTTTATTTTAAGATAAGTTCTCACTAAGTTGTGCAGGCTGCTTCTGGCTTTTAATTTGTGATCATCATACTTTGGTCTTCTGAATCCCTGGGATACAGGTGTGTACCACAGCACCCAGCTGCACATTTCTTCTTTCTTCACTTTTCCTTTAGAGTTATTTGAGTTTTTTAAAATGATTTGTAAGGGACAGTGTTCATTTGTTTGAGCAGTGGCTGTGTGATGGTTTTGTCAGTGTAGTTGTAATAATTGACTATTTTCCATACCCTCTTAACCTTTGATACACCGATAAAGAGTATACAATGAATTTATATCCCAGGCTTGATTTTGGGTAGAGTTTATTGTGCCCTAACTTAAAAATTTATGTAATTGCTGATTTTAGAAAAATAACAAGTTGGTTATTTTTTCCCCATTTTTTCTGCCCATGAAACAGGCTAGGATGACATATCAGTATATACCATATATTCTCCATTCTTACTTGCACCCTTTAAACAGTCTTAGAGAGCTACAAAATCACATGCAGCTTAGAGTTGTATGTGGATTGAATTTGAGATCTAGAGTGCTCCTTCATGTGCATCCAGTCTGCACATGATTCTAATCCTCTTCTGATTTTGTAGCCCTCCACACTGTTGAAAGGATGTGGACTCCATTTGAGAATATATGGGGTACTCCGTTATGTTCATAATCGTTGAAGGGCCCCCCCCAATGAAAAATGTAAGCAATATCTTTCTTTGATTCAGATCATAAATTTACAAAAGAAACATCAGTGCAAAATTATTACAGACAATATATTTGGAGGCGAAATGTTGTTATGACTAGAAGAAAGGTTTATGGTAGCTTGTCTTTTGTTCTGCCACTGTATATTTTCTACTTGAATTTCCAAATTACTGTATGTAAATATCTTTAAATTTATATGCCACTTGGCAGGTTTTCTATAAAATGAACTTTTTTCTCGGTATTTTAGCACATTTATAATGTAAAAAATCTCATTATGATTTTCTTTTTTCTTTTTCTTTTTCTTTTTTTTTTTCCCCCCGCAGTACTGGGGGTTGGACCCACGGCCTAGTGCTTGCATGTTCTGCAAGTGCTGGCCCACTGAGCTGCACCCCAGCCCATTTTTTACTTTTTGAGATAGGGTCTCGGTAAGTTATGTAGACTGCCTCTGGTCTCGAACTTGTGATCCTCCTACCTCTTCTTGAGCTGCTGGGATTACAGGCGTGTGCCACCGCACCAGCATTCATTATGATTTTCTTGTGTTCATTTCTGATAAACAAATTCAACTATTGAAAAAAGTTTTTCCCTTTTTTCTTAGTATACAGAAAAACTTTTCAAATGATGATTTTTTTTTTTTGTTGTTACTTAAATTTCTGATGAGATCAGGAAGTTGTAGGTATGGAAGGAACCTTTGCAGTTACTCAAGATGGCTTTTTAATGTCTGCCCCTGTTGAAAAAGATCCTTTCATACTAGGTTCTCCTCCCCGCCAAGTTTCAGGGATTGAACCCAGGACCACACACAGGTGAGGCAAGTGCTGTAGCCCTGAGCCACACCCTCAGCCTCATAGTAGGTTTTGAAGTACTGTTGCCATCACCAGATCCATTTTCTGTTTGGTTTTCTCCTGTGTTGTCTTCTATGAATTTTATACTTTGTGTTTTATATTTAGGTCTGTGATCCATTTTTAAGTTAATTTTTGCAAAAAATATAAGATGTGTCTAGAGTCATTGTTTTGGATGTGGATATCCAGTTGTCCCAGCATCATTTTTTGAAATGACTGCCCTTTTTCTATTGAATTACTACCTTTACCACTTTGTCAGAGATCAATTTGTATGGAGCTATTTCTAGACTCTCTCTGTCTCTCCATTGACTTATTTCTCTTTTTCATTATTTTTCATTTTAACTTCATTTTTATGTTTATTTCAGTGAAATATTTTGCTTAACCAAGACTTTGAATTTCAGTTGGACTTTTGTAAATGGAATCCTTTTGTAATTATCCTAGAGCTGTTCATTGTTTTTAAAGACATCTTGTGCTGAGTCTTTTGTAATGTCAATACTCACTCATGAGGTTTGTAAAAATGCAGATTTCGTTTTTCACATGTTCTCAGGAGACACCTAATCTTTTTTTTATGGTATTTTGAAATACATATTTAAAATGAATCTTTTATTTCACCTTAGTATTTTAAACACTTTTCTATTAGAATATCATTAATTGTGAAGACCTATAAGATAATATAGATTTTATAGCAAATTTTTACTTTTAACTTAGGGATCATACCTCTGTAGCATCTGATCCCATCAGATCTCAGAAGCTAAGTAGGGTCGGGCCTGGTTAGTACTTGGATGAGAGACCGCCTGGGAACACCAGATACTGTAGGCTTGGGAGAAAGACCTGGCAACCTACTTCCAAAAAACAATTGATCATTGAAAACCCTATGAATAACCGAGAAGCACTAACAAATAGTGTTTCGCCTGTTGTACGTAGGATCACTATGAGTGGGACACCGACTCAACAGCACCTAACAACAACAATACTAATAAGGACTGAAGTTTAGCTCAGTTGGTAGAGTGTTGCTCTGCATTCTCTGAGGACCTGAGTTTGATCCCTAGCACTGCAAAAACAGAAGGATGTGTCAGTCTACTCCTGAAGCAATCCTGAAACATTATCAGCCATTGAAAACCCTATGACAGTTGCTAAGAGTCAGAGGCAACTTGACAGCACCTAACAACAACATCCATACTGATAAATGCTAAATTATTGAATCTTGATTCTCTCCTTCAGCTCTGGGTGCTTTATAAGCCATTAGTTTATTCAACTTCACAGCCTTCTTACTAGATATGCTATTTTAATTATCCTCTACAGATGCAGAAGCAAGGGTTTAGGGAAATTACATACTTTCTCAGTGTTGTACAAGCTAGCACATGGCAGAGCTGGGATTTGAACTTGCTGTGTCTGAATGCAAAGATTAAGCCACCACATTCTCCCATGAGCTCAGACTTTGAGTGACAGATGGGTTTGCAGGAAAGGCTATTTTGTAAATGATTAGTTCTTTGTAAGTTTTAAATCATTAATTATATTACTAGAATTTTTTCCCCTCTTTGGGAAAGGTGGTCATATTTGTATAATCAAGGAAATTTTTTTTAGTATTTTAAGAATTATTAATTAGTTACTAGTTTGAAGGAAAGAGTTCATAAAAATTAATTTTATGGCAAAATAAACTATTTATTTAGAATTCAGTGCTGTCTATATCATAAACCAATTGTTTCCTTTTCTGAAATGTTGGTCATTTATTCAGATTGATCATCATTTAAGTTTGTTTGGTTTTTATTTTTCTTTCTTTTTTGTGTTTTGAAACTGTTTCACCATGTCACCCAGGCTGGCCTTGGATTCATGTTCCTCCTATCCCAGCCTCCCACGTGCTGGGATTTTATAGACATGAATTACCACACCCGTCTAACTTTTTTTGCTTAGGTTAGTTTTCAAATAAAACAGGATTTTCTTCCTTCATAATGTTCTAGAGCTTTCCATTGCTTTATGTAGTACACTCAAGTGTGTGAATATATAATGTCATGTACTTTATGATTTATGTGATCAAAAGGTTTTACAAATTTAAGTACTGATAGTGTCATCACTATGTAAAGAATAGATGTTTCAAATGTGCCACATGAATGAGTGATTCAGCTCAGTGAGTGTCCATTAAGGCAACTGCTGCTGCTCTGCTGTAGTGTAAACAAGTTGCTCAGGATACTTCCCTGAGGATCTCTGAGTTTGTTGAGGTTAGTTCTTTTTCATTTCATTTCATTTATCTATTTACTCATTTAAATTAATTAATTAATTTTTCAATACTGAGGATCACACTCAGGGCCCTGCACATGCTAGGAAAGTGCTCTGCCATTGAGCTACATTCCCTAGGCTAGCCTGGAACTTGCTGTGTAGCCCAGGCTGGCCTCAAACTTGCAATCTTCCTGCCCCAATCTTCTAAGAGCTGAGATTATAGGAGTGTGCCATCATGCCTGGCTTGAGGTTAGTTCTTGGTTAGAGGAAATGCAGTGGGTCTAGTTCTTAGGTTGGATTAAGTTAAGAAACATTTCTCCTTTGAGGTTTTTATTTTGTTTTTGGCTTTTTTTTTTTTTTTTTTTTGGATACAGAAACTCACTCTAGCTCAGGCTCACCTCAAAGTTGGGAGCCATTCAGCTTCAGCCTTCCAAGTGCTAGGATTGCAAGCGTGTGCCTCCGTGTCCAGCACTAGAAACATTTGTTTTTATGACGTTTGAAGCTATGATAATGGAATATTGGTGTTAATGAATTTTCTTTTAAATTCTCAAACAGAGCAACATTTTGCAGATGTTGTACTTAGTGAAGAATTTCTCAACCTTGGCATTGAGCAAGTGTGCAGCTTAATCTCAAGCGATAAACTTACCATTTCCTCAGAAGAGAAGGTAAGTCTGTTTTTCTTTTCCCAGTGTACAGTAACACAGAGTCCTTCCTACCTTCCATCCTTCCATCCTACCTTCCTTCCTTCCTTCCATCCTTCCATCCTTCCATCCATCCTTCCTTTTTTCTTTTTGCAGTACTAGGGTGTTTCCTTTATTTCAATTTGTTTCATAAATTTGTTATCCTATCTAAGTAGTGACAACCAGTGATCTCTGATCTGGAAGATAAGAAACTGAGCTAGTTGACTTCCTCATTGTGTAAATTCACTTCTTGGGAGGTTCCCCAAGTTGTTGGAAAGTAGACTTTAATACTTGACCTCCACAACAAGAGCTTATACACACTAAGCTATCTGAAACAAGTACTTTTGGGAAATGGGTTTCTTCCTACAGCTAGATACACATAAAAATTATGAACTACACAATATTTCTCAGTAAGTTCTCCATCTTATGAGTATAAAGAAGATTCCTAGGATAGCAGAGTTTTGCTAGTTTAGACTGAACACCTTTGATTGTCATTTTCCTGTAGGTTGGTTTCCTGTGCCGTGACTTACACCTCATTTCTACCAGTACATCTCCCTGCTTCCCACCCTCCTTCCTTTTTTTCCCTCCCACTGTGCAGCTACTTCTTTTGGATGTAGCCTGCCACCCCCACATTTTGGATTGTCTTGATCTTCCTGCATCTTTCATATAGCTGGCAAGAGAAGCTTTTCTTAGTGGGCTGGTTTTTTGTTTGTTTTTTCAGTACTTGGGGATTGAACCCAGGGCTTTGCACTTGGATGCTTTGTGGGTGCTGTACCGCTGAATTGCACCCCCAGGCCATTTTTTTTTTTTTTTTTTTTTTTTTTTTTTTTTTTTTTACTTTTTATTTTGAGACAGGGTTTTGCTAAATTATCCAGGCTGCCTCTAATCTCAAACTTGTAATCCTTCTGCCTCTGCCTCCAAAAAGAAGTTGCTGAGATTATAGGTGTGAGCCATCAGGCCTGGCTAAGAAGGGTGGGGTTTTTTAGCGCATGGGAATTAGGGCACAAAGGCTTGTCACGATATTGTGCTTAGAGGAAATGAAGCTTGAGTTTCCCTTCTGTGTAGTTTGCATTTAAAATTATACAAACTTTATTTTTCAAGACAATCAACCACCTAGGAATAAAAAGACACATTTAGCCAGCTGCCGTGGCTCACACTTATAATCCCAGAGACTCAGGAGGTGAGGCAGGTTTGAGGTCAGAGGCAGCCCACGTAACTTAGCAAAACCTTATCTCAAGAAAAAAAAAAAAAAAGAGTAGGGGTGCACCTGAGTGGTAGAGTACTTGGAAAGTATGTTAGAGGCCCTAGATTCAACCCCCAAGTACCACAAAAAAACAAAAAACAAAACAAAACAAAGACATATGCACTCCAGAATTTACAATATGAGAAAATAGGTGAAATTGTGCACTGCATAATCTTAGCATTTTAGAAATATAGAGGAGGAAGATGTTACTGTTGACGTTTAATAGACAAGTATTGAGTGCCTGCCACATACCAGAACATGTTTTGGGATGCTAGATATGAGATTGACAAAATAGACTTTTTAACTTACAGACTAGTTAGACATTCAGGGAGGTAAATAAATTATTACAGAATGCTGTCAGGGGTTATCAGAGGAGCATTCAACTTTTCTAGGGATGAGTGGCCCCCAGCCATACCACTGTGGCATCTGATCCCGTCAGATCTCGGAAGCTAAGCAGGGTCAGGCCTGGTTAGTACCTGGATGGGAGACCGCCTGGGAACACCAGGTGCTGTAGGCTTGGGAGATGGACCTAGCAACCCACTCCCAAAAGTCAACCAGCCATTGAAAACCCTGTGAGTAGCAAAGAAGCACTGACAATGGTGTTTCATTTGTTGTGTGTAGGGTCACTATGAATTGGACATCAGCTCGATGGTACCCAACAACAAACAACAACAAGGGATGAGTGTAGGGATGGTAGTTCAGCTTGACCTGGATGTATGAGCCAAGTTTTTGTTGTTGTTGTTGTTGTTGTTGTTATTACTATTTGTGGTACTTGCGAGTTGAACCCAGGGCCTCACACATACTTTGCAAGTGCTTTACACTAGGCTACACACCCAGCCCATTTACTTTTCATTTTGAGTCATGGTCTTGCTAAGTTAGGCAGGCTGCCTGTGGCCTCCAACTCTATTTTTTAATTTTTTATTGGAAAGTTTTAATGTACAACTTAATGTGTTTCATTTTAACATGCATTTCATTGTGACATTTCCATATATGCATTTCATTGTATGTTGCACAGATAAGTTCCTCCTTACCTTCCTGTGCACCTCCTCCCCCCTCCCACCTCCTTACCAAAGGCCTCTCTTCTACTTGCATGTCTTTTTGTGGGATTATTTTTCTATATACCCTTGCATCCCAATTATGATTTAGGTCCAAACTTTTTTCTGTAGTGATCTATCTTTTTACATTGTCAGTAATTTTACATGAATAATCTAGCCCATTTGTATTATTACTATTCTTTGGTATTATTGGTATTTATTATAATTATTTCCCAAACTATTAAAGTTGGGCTGTTTACTTTGAGGTTGCCCTCTCTCTCATTCCTCGTTCCTCCTTGTTCCTCATCCCCCTCCTTTCTTTTCCCATCATCGCTTCCTTTTGCTAGATCCCTCCCTACTTCTTTCTGCTCCCTAAATTGTCCCCTCTCTGGTAAATTGATTTTAGCTTTTTATTATGTTCCAATTTCTGTATAGGATTTTTCCTTCCTTTAAATTTGATTGGCCTCCAACATTTGATCCTCTTGCTTCAGCCTTCCGAGTGGCTGGTATTAAAGGCATGCAGCACTGCACCCAACTGTATCAAAGTCTTTAAACAATGCATTTGAGCTGAGGATGTAGTTTTGAAGTGGAGTGCTAGCCAAGTATGCATAGTACCCCCAGTTTAATTCTCAGCCATGCAAAAAAGAGAGTGTATTTGAGTTTGCCAGAGAAATGGGAATGGAGGGAATGAGAAGAGCATTCCAGTGAGAGGGGCAGGGAACTTAATCTACAAATGTAAAGAAATGTAAGAGAGTAATTGCCTCTAATTTGTTCATGTGCAATTAGGTTTTAGAATGTTTGGGAGAGTGGTAGAAGATGAAATGGGAAGATAGCAGCATAAATGCCTTCTCAGCATGTTAAAGAAAAGTAACTTTATTGTAATGATGAAGAGCCTCTCAAGAGTTTCAGCAAGAGGAGAATACTAGGAGAAGATTGACATTAGAGGAATACCCTGAGGGCTGCTCTGCTTTCTTACCGCTACCTAACAAGCCACCACAGAATGTAGGGGCAAAAGCGATAACCATTTTATTTTATCCACAGTTTGGTCAGAATTCATGCAGGGCTCAGTGGGGACAGCTTGTTTCTGCTCCACACTGTCTGAGGCTTCAGCTGGAGTGGCCCAAATGGCTGAAGATATCTGGCACAGCTCTGCCAGAGCTGTTGATCCCGGGCTTCATTTGTAAACGTGGCATCTTGGACGTCTGGAATGTCCACAGTGGTTCTTTCACTGACTTGTCCAGCTTCTAGGCTGGGCTTGGGTTGGTCTCTCTTCTTTCTCCACATCCCTGTCTCTCTCCTCCCTTGCTTTTCGGTAACTTGTTTGGGTTTTTCATAGCATGATGGTTTCAAGGAATCACACCTCTTCCGTGACATCTGACCTGCCCAGATGAGCATTTCAAGAGACCTGGGTGGACACTGCAAGGCTCCTCGTGACCTAGCTTCAGGAGCTGTGTGGTGTTGCTTCTGCCATACACATTGGTTACACAGACCAGCTTAGGCGCAGTGTACAGGGGTGCAACATAAGGAATTGGGTCCCAGGAGATCTGCCCTACTGGGGGACCAGGTTGGGGCCAGGTTTGGAAACTAGTGTTCATGGTGGTGGTGAGCAGGAGGAGCAGAAAGTGGAGTGCGAGCCAGATAGGAGGATGTTGAGGTCATACGAATGACCAGAAGGATCTGATGTAGAATGGTAGAAGCAGGGGTGGGAAGAAGGCAGAACTGAGAAATAGTAGCTAGAAATAACAGAATGCTGACTGTCTTATACACGTCTTTATCTCTAGCACCTGGCACACAGAAGTCCTTAATAAATACTTGTTGACAGCATGAACTAAAGATGGATGTTAATTATAATGTGCATTATTTTTAGTTACTTGCTCTATTACTGTATGAAAATAACCTATTTTTGCTTCCAGTAACCATTTGCATATTGTCATACATTTTCTGTAACCTTTTAAAGATTATCAGGAAATGTATTCATCAGCCTGAGGAAATTATGTAGAAAAACACTGTCTCCATTTTAGCTTATTAGCTTTCTTATAGGAATATGTTGTAATAGTGGTCTTCCTATTTAGTTTTTTTTAAGTTCAAAATATTACATATTAATGTACTCTGCTGGGATGGGGATATAGCTCAGAGGTAGAGCATTTGTCTAGCATGTGCCAGGCCCTGGGTTTGAATCCCAGCACCACATACACACTCCTCCTCCCCAAAATCTAATCTGCACCCTTTCACCAGTTTTGTTGTTATTAGGTGCCATCAAGTCAGGTCTGACTCATAGTGACCCCATGTACAACACAATGAAACACTTCCAGCACTGTGCCATGCTGGGGACTGTGTCAGTGCCTCTCTGCTATTCATAGGGTTTTCAATGGCAGATTGCTTCAGGAGTGGCCTGCCAGGTGCTTCTCCCTAACCTGCAGCACCTTGTATCCCCAGATGGTCTCCTATCCAAGGACTAACCAGGGTGACCCTGCTTAGCTTCTGAGATCAGGCTTGGATCAAATGCCAGGATGCTGTGGCTGCAGACTTCAACAGTTTTAGAGGGCTAAAAAAAGTCAGTTATGGATTAAAATTGCATGGGGATTGGATTCACGGTTGAGAGCTCATTTTCAGGAAATTGTAGAAGTACTGTACATGTCATAAGAAACCAATATGATGCGATAGTGTGGATTACATTGAGTTAGATTCAAGAATATGTGTGTGTGTATTTATTTATTCATTCTACTATTGGGATAAAGCAGACTTAACCTACTCTGTAGACCCGCAGTTTGTAAGTGGATGGTCCACAATTTATTTGCAAATTTAAAGAAAAATTCAAAGTGGGTTCATTTATAAGTGTATACTACTTTCATTCTAGAATATCACTTTACTTTATGATTGTATTAGTCAACTGTTGTTGCTGCAGCAGAAAAACCAACTGAAACAAACTTACAGAGGAAAAGGTTTATTATTGGGAACTCACAGAGAACTGGTCCTGAAAGGCAACAGGGTAGGCATGGTGGCCACGGCAGCAGGGCCTGTGTTGGAAGACCTCACAGTATGGCAGATCAGGAACTGAGAGTGTGGCTCGAGTCTCAGGTCCAGAGTGAAAACGTCCAAAGGCCTGCCCCAAGGCCTCACTTCTGCAAAGCTAAGACCCTCTTTCCACATTCCATGACCATCACAAACAGTGCAGCCAGCTGCTGACCAAATGGTGAAGCACATGACCTTTGGCAGACACTTCATATTATTTTGGGTGCTATGTTCCAGAGGGACTTGAAATTGAAACCTGCTCAAGTAGAGCTAAATTAATTTAGAAAGATTAAAACAGTGAAATACATCATGCATCATCATTTTACCACAGCTGTCATTCAGGTTAAGACTAGATAATGTACTTGGTAAAATGCTTACTGTATACCAAATGAAAAGTGTTATTAAGTTCACAAAAGTACTTATTAAAGTACTTACTAAATTCTGTCTGTTAAGAAAAAGAAGAAAGAAATGGAGTGAACGGCTTTGTATGTTGCAAGCCAGGATTTAACAAAATTTGAGCCATAGATTAAACTTGGATGTCTTAGCAAGTGTTGTATATAACATGTAGACACATTATATTTTATCCAGATGCCTCAGTGCATAATATGCATTACTTATTTTGCCTTTCTGTACATTTTCTGCAAGGTATTTGAAGCAGTAATAGCTTGGGTGAACCACGACAAGGATGTGAGGCAGGAGTTTATGGCTCGGCTGATGGAACACGTACGGTTACCTTTGCTTCCCCGGGAGTATTTAGTTCAGGTAAGTGCATATACCAAACACAGGAATATGTGTAGTGCTTGTCACCAGCCTGGCAGCAGGTAGATCCCCATCACACTGTGTTAAGAGCTGCAGAATACAGGTCCCTGGAGTGCAGGGAAGGGGACAGTGAAGGCACCAATCACCTCTGGCAGCTGTTCCTCCATCAGCCTTTCCCCACTCTTAGAAATTTGCTTCCTCTCCGGTAAGCAAGTACTAGAGCTTCTCAAGGTGGTGCGTGTGGTTATTTAAGTACATGTAAATGAATGTGCCCATGGCTCTGTGTTTCTGCTCCACATCTTCTTTGCTTTTTTTCTTTTGATAGCCTCTTCTGATTCCCCAGCAGGAATGGAGTTTCAAGACTTGACACAAATACTACTTAATTCTACTTCATAATTTCACAGTGACATGTATGTGGTTTCTTTATGTCTAAGCTGAAGAAAAATGAGTTATTTGAAATAAATAGGAGTAAATGAGTCTTACTAGTCCCTGAGCTATTGAAAATTACTCTTTATTTTATTAGCATCCTTCTAGGAACGTTTCAGCATTGTTTTTTGTAATCAAAACCATCTAAAGAAACATTTTATTTTTAGAACATGGGACCATTTTAGGATTTCTTGAAGCCTCATTGTTTAATGTGATCTGTGTAATCATTGATCCTCTCCTGTTTAAGAAAAAAAAAGCAAAAAACTCCTGTCCTGAATTTGAGATCAGGCATAGCCAGGACAAAATTTATTTATAATGTAGGTATATTGTTTTAAAGTATAGTGAGTCTCTTTCCAGATTATTTTATTTACCCTATTATGTTTGAAAAAAGTATCATTAACTTAGTATTGCCTAATCCATTTGAAGAGCTTATTATCTTAATTTTGTTTCTTGGGCTGCTTTTTCTTCTCTGGTTTTTTTTTCTTTCTTTCTTTCTTTTTTAAACTATTTGACTTGATGGTTAAAGATAAGAAACAGGTGAATATAATGTTATCTGAAGAGTCCATTAGTTTTCTGTAGGTGACGTTGAAGTTTATAATTTTCATTGTAGGTCTTCTCTTTGTTACTTTTATATGTTTTCTCTGTAGGCCAGATACTTGAGCAGAAGTAAAGATTGATCTAGTGAAGATAGTTTTTGCTTTTTTACTCGGCTTTACTTCTGTTTCTTTGGCAGTTTTGTCATGAAATAGCTGTCTCGTCATGGGGTTTGTCTGCTCTCTTCTTACAGAGGGTTGAAGAGGAAGCATTGGTCAAGAATAGCAGTGCTTGCAAAGATTACCTCATTGAAGCTATGAAGTACCATTTGCTCCCAACAGAGCAGCGGATATTGATGAAGAGCATCCGGACCCGGCTGAGGACACCCATGAACCTTCCCAAAGTAGGATCTATCGTTTATACCTGTTGTTGCCTCATCTGCAGGCCTATAGTGAGCTGTTAATATTTTTGATCATCTGAGAATCCATACCTTATATTTTAATTTTCCCTCAAGAGAAAAATGTACCTAAGAACACATGGTAGAGTATATGATTTAATCTCTGTTGATTTTATATATTAAGATTGGGGATTGTTTGATTCATTTAATCTTCATAACTGCAGTATGTCACTCTTCTGGAATGGAAGGCAACTGGGTTTTGTTCCTTCTGAGTTTTACTAGCTCTATTTATAGTAGAAAATGCTACTATATAATGTAGTGAAAAGAGGGAAATCAGACTAGGTGGAAAGATTTCTCTGTTAAGTGAGGTGGTTATATAACTGAAGACTTGATAGTTTCATGGAATTACATATAAGAACTAGGAATGATAAAATAGCGTATTCAGTTCTTCTGCCTCCTATTCCTTGTTGTATAATTTCAATGGTTACTCATACTTCACATGTAGCCATTTCAACTTCAGGTTCCTGTGTTTTCTCCTATCTGCAGTGTACATGTTTTCCTGTGCAAAAATTCATATTATGCCTCTGTCTTTTTAGCTGAGGTCATTCATGTTTACTGATTTGATTTTCCTTGCAGAATAATCCCTCATCTCTGTCTCTGTATTTGCGATTCTTTCTACTCTACTCAAATCATTATGGTACTAGAAGATCAACACTTGAAGCATCATTTTGCATATGGTCTGATCAGAATGATCCACACTATAATGCCTTTACTTATGTGGTTATTGTTTGGGACAGTGCTTGATTAAGAAATAAGAATTAGTCTGTAGTACATATGCCATCTTTAGTTCTTACTCTGTCCTTTCTGTTGAATTATGTCTTTTAAATTCTTTCCCTTTAATGCTTTTATTTACTATTTCTCCCATTTTTATTTTTGGAGTCGGTTTTGCCCAGAATTAATATCCATTTTCAATTTAGAGCTGACCACAGATTTTACCATTGCCCTATTTTCTTTTCTAGATTATTAGTTAATGTTTTAAGAATGGACCTCAAGCTGGATGCGGATGCCTGTAATCCCAGCACTCATGAGGCTGAGGCAGGAGAAGTGCATGTTTGAGGCTAGCCTGGGCTACAGAGCGAGTTCCAAGCTAGCCTGAGCTGCATAGCGAGACCTTGTCTCTAACTAACTAACTAAAGTGGACTTCAACAGTTGCCCTGGTTGACATGTCATTAGAAATATCCACCCAAAGGCACAGTCCATTTATGGAAATTTCAGTCTACATGATTTATGTTTATTATCTAATCCAAAAATGAGTGATTTGGCATACAATATTTGATGAAATCCAATCAATTGAAATTTGGCATGCTTTTCTTCGATGTCCTTCTGTTGTGTTACTCAGCATTTTATTGTTTGCTGGTATTGTTATGTGCCATTGACTTGGTGTCCCACTCATAGCTACCCTATGTGCAATAGTTAAAACACTACCCAACACTGTGTCATGCCTGGCACTGTTATTGTCAGTGCTTCTCTGCTATTCATAGGGTTTTCAGTGGCTGATTGTTTTTTGGGCGTGGGCTGCCAGGTACTTCTCCCAAGCCTGTAGCACCCAGTATTCCCAGGTGGTCTCCTATCCGAGGGCTAACCAGGCCCAATCCTGCTTAGCTTCTAAGATCTGACATGATTGGACATCATAGTGGTACATCTGCAGGTCATCATTTTATTGGCCCCTGGAAATTCTAATGATTTTCTCAGAATATTCCAAATTTTTACTGAGAATTATTATCACGTAATGAAAGACAGTTACTTACTGTCCTGTTTTGAAAGTTGGTCTTTGCCTTTTTAAAATTTTCTGATATCACCTGAGTTATCTGAGATTTTTCAAAAAGAATTGTAAATTGCTCAGTAAGTACACTAGCTAGTTACCTAACACCTTAGTATGAGTGCCACTTGGGTCTGCTAATTTTGAGTGTTTACATTTTCTAAATATCTCTTTACTTGCATTTATAAGTTGCCATCTATGTAAGTCTTAATTACTTCATATGTGTCCTTAATTACTTCATATGTATTATTTGATATCAGTTTTCTTATAAAAATAGATTTATAGAAAGTATTCAGAGTCTTGGGCTAAAATTTAAAGTTACCATTTCTTTCATTCCAGTTTAACTTCCTTCTAGTTTATCTTTCATATTTTATAAAAAAACACAAGTCTTCTTAACTTGTATATTCCCTTTTCTGGCATCCTTAGCTTTGCTATCTTTAGCTATGGTGCAAAGAGACCTTTAGAGTGAAATGAATTCACTTGTAATTTCCAGAATAAACATGTCACTTTTGCAAACCTTCTAACAAGTTCTGGGTAAATCCTAGCAAGTATTTTGTTTTCTCTTTTCTAAAATTGTGGCCTATTCAGTTTACATTGTTTCTGGGCTTCTCTAGTGAGGTTTTGTCTTTCAAACTGTGTGATCCTTTTGGATTTCTCCGTTTGTTAGATTTAATTTTGTCCTGGGCATACAGATCCTGCTTTCTCGGGATGGTTAGGGCATACAACAGCAGACGTGGTAACACTGTGGCTTTGATTCTCCACGTGCCACTCTCAAGATCCCTTGTCAGTGTTTATTTAACCATATGTGTTTCTGAAAAGGTGTTTGTTTGTAAACTTTTCAACAGCACCATTTGTCATTTTGGAGTGGTTATATCCAGGATTAATTCTAAGCAAATAAGAAAGAATGACGCAGAGGTTAATTTCTTATGCATATGTATTTCATAGTAATGATGAATTTTATCATAATCATGATGTGAGTCAAATGGAACAAAATTTGGTAGTAGGGCTGAGGAAATTATCGTAAGTTTCTGATAATATTTCTACCATGACAATGACTTTTTTATAATTAGGTGCGTGTTTTATGAACACATACTAATTGGAGGTATGATTCTTGCTGTATGTCAAAACATTTGTGCATGCATTCTCTGTAAACAGTCTTAGGATTGTGTAGGGCATTTGGACATCATAATAAAAAAATTATAATTTTGCTACTGTCCATTGCTAACTCCTTTTTCTCTTTGGAATCTGTACTTTTTACAAAAGCTGTCTTGTTTCTGGGTATATATTTTTTCAGTATTTTCACTCAATGTGTCTGTGGGAACTTCCAATTAAAAAATTGTGAGACTTGATTTTTCAGGAGACATTTTCACCTGATGTTGACTAAGTGAAGAAAATAAGAATGAGTTTAATCGTCCCACATTTCAGGATGATTACTTGAATTTACCAGACTCTGCCCTGGCCCTCCTCAGATGTTACGTTTCACTTCTCCCTGTGTCAGGATCTTCCCTGTTCTCTTGTTGCTTCATAGGATAAGGAATGTGACTGTCAAATAAGGTCGGGCATTTTTTACCAATGAATGTCAGCAATAGAAGCAGCTCTTTTGCTGATTGCAACACTGCTTGTTAGTGTGGTTTCTTCATCTCTTTCCCTGTTTTCATGTCTTCCCATTGTACATTCTGTTTTGTCTCCTTTGTCTTTGATTCCCGGAGTCCCAAATCTCCACCTTATTTCATCTCTTGGGCGAGCAAAAGGCAAATATTACCGCTGTTCTCTATAGTTTCACATTTTCCCTTCTTCATTTTGCTATGCAGAAGTAAACCATTATATGGAAATCATGATGTTGGAAGTTCAAGAATCATGATATCTATAAATCAGTTTTGTTTCTCAAGAATTGAAAAAATTGCTCATCAGAGGTTTTTAAGAAAATTAATTTTCAGGAGCTAATTATTCAAGACTCTTCTGATATTTTGTGGTTGGACAGAGCTTTAAAGTTTTAAACAGATCCTTAAATTCAAGGTTGATCTTAAGTGTATTCTAAATCTGTGGTTTAACAACCTTGCCCTTCCTTTTTTCTTCCTTTTAATGATAGAGGGGGAAGGTGTTGTAAATTTTCTTTGCTAAGCATTTGTTTGTTTGAGTTCAGTGCTAGAAGAATGACAGACCTGAAGTAAAATGTATGGTTGGTCTATGTTCAGTCTTATTAAGACATTTAACATTCTTTCTGCTTTCCAGTTACTAAGTAATTAACATAGGCTGCTTTTTGGAAACTTGGGATATGCTCTGACTCAGTCATATTTCCCTTGTGCCTTTCTATAGTTCTAAATACAGATAGGTCATTGCTTAGTCAAGGCTGTAGATCTTCCCTATTTGCGTGTGTGAGTTACTCTGTGTTCTGTTTGTTTTGGATTTTTTTTCTTTTTAATATCTGTTTTTCCAGCCAGATGCAGTGGCACACACCTGTAATCACAGCCACTTGGGAGGCTGAGGCAGGAGGATCACAAGTTCGAGGCCAAAGACAGCCTGCGCAACTTAGGGAGACTGTTTCTCAAAATAAAAAGTAAAAATGGGCTCAGGGTGCAGCCCACTGGTAAAGTACTTGCAAAGTGTGTGAAAGGCCCTGGGTTCGACTCCCCCCCAAATATATTTTTCCTATTATCATCTCATCCTTTTTCCCAAAGTCCTTGCAGTTGCTTTTACAGATTTCCATTCAAGACACTATTAACTGTGATAGTCTCCTGACTTGACAGCTGTATTTTCAACGTTGCCAGAAACTAACTGTGTACACTCAGTCAAGGACTAACATCGGTTTCTAAATTCCTTTCATCTCTCAAGGACCTAGTTCCACCCCCTCCAGGAAAATTTCACTGAATTATGGCAGCTTTCTGTTTTCTGATCAATAGTAGGAGTTTATGTCTACACTAATCATATAGCTTTTGGATTGTAGTAATTGCGTGTTGTTCTTGAGTTACTTCATGGGTCTTGTTTCCTTAGTGAGATCTATGAGCTCTTGGAGGGTATTTTATTTCTTTTACTTATGTCTTTTATTTCTTATGTATAATACCTAGCACAGTTCTGGACAGATTCAGATACGGGCACTTGCTAAATGTTTTTGGAGTGAATTGAGGAATTAATAGAACTCATGTAATCTCAGCAGTAGACTGCTTTGCGTTTGTTATTTTTATTTTTTTCTAGCATCTCCATTATTTGTCCTATTGCTTGTTGTGTTTGTGGGGCATCAAGGAAGGGGTTTCTCTTGAGACCCACAGTCTGTGCGCTCCTCTTGACTCCAGTTCATTTGCTCCTTGCTCCTCCTTGTTAATAGTTTCCTTTCCTTTTCACCTCACTTTCCCAGTAACATATGTTTTCTTTCCTTCCTTCCTTCTTTCCTTCCCTTTCTCCCTCCCCTCCTTCCTTTTTTTGGTGGTCCTGGGGGGTAGAACCCAGGGCCTCACACATACTTCACAAGTGCTCTACCACTGAGCCATACTCGCGGCCCATTTTTTACTTTTTATTTGAGACAGGGTCTCACTGAGTTACACAGGCCGCCTCTGGCCTTGAACTTGCAATCCTCCTGCCTCTGCCTCCTGAGCTGCTGAAATTACAGGCATGGTCCACCGTATCCAGCTTCATATACTTCATTTCTGTCTGTTCTCCTAGTCTAGAGATATAATCCTTGGTCATTGCAAAACCAGGCTGTGGTTAACAGCAAGCACTCTGAAGTACTACAACTGTGACAGTGCTGACTGCCTGCTGTTTTGTGGCTTAAATACTGCTTTTGCCTGAAGGATAAGAACCTTACTTTGGTTTCTGAAATCCTGGTTTTTGACTGAATATGCCAGAGGATAGAATTGTAGCTTAAACATGTGTGCCCTCCTGTTGATGTTTATTACATGTTGGTTAGGTGGTCATTTTCCTCTAGCTCACCATACCGTCTTCATCCGAACCCTCCCCACACCATTGCCTTTGTAGGACACCTTAAACATCTGGATGTGTAACAGTTGTTTGTTCAAATGCTTACCTTTCTGCCCTTCCAGCTGATGGTGGTGGTTGGGGGCCAAGCACCAAAGGCTATCCGAAGTGTGGAGTGCTACGACTTTAAAGAAGAACGGTGGCACCAAGTGGCAGAATTGCCTTCTAGGAGGTGCAGGGCAGGTGAGCACGGAGCATTATGGACGGTTTGCTACTGCTGGGTCTTTGAGAGATCCTCTCACAGGTCTTATTTTTCTTCATTAGGGGATTGCCTGTTAGGAAAGTTTTGATTGAAACACTGCCATGGTTAAACAGTGACTCAGGGGCGTCACACAGTTGGCTTAAGTCATTGACAGGGACAGCTACACTGTCTTCATCTTTAGGGGATTCCCTGAGTCTCACGTATAAGCTGGAGGAGCTAGCAATTTGCTGGGTATTTTGCTAATTTACTGAAATTTTGGAAGGGAATTCTTTAGCTTGGGACACTTCGTTCTAGGAGTTGTGTGACTCGGCGATCAGCCACAGTTGGTTTCATCCACGCATCCATTACAAATATTTGCTGAAGTAGGTTCTTCTTTAGCCAGAAGAGACATTTGCAAATGCCGGGAATCTTTCCTGGGACTTAAACTTGGATCCATGATTCCTGTCTCCTTTAGTGAAATGAGTTCTGAACAGAGGGAATCATTTGTGTAATGGTAGCACTTCAGGGTGCATCTTGGAGATTGTTCCCTATCATCCTATGTCATTACTTGGATCTTTAAGAGTAACTGAATGGTAGAGTGCTTACCTAGCACGTGTGAGGCCCTGGGGTTGATCACTGGTAAACTCCACCCCCCCACCCCCGCCCACCCCAGATAAAGTTGGCTGCTGTTTTATTTTACTAGCTTTTGTTTTTGAGGTGCAGGGCCTCACACATGCTAGACAAGCATTCTACCACGGAACTGTACCCCCAGGCCATTAGTTTTAATTGAACATTAAAACTTTTTAAAAGTTTTAGGCTGCCATAAGTATTGCTGCAGTGAATTGCTTTACAGTGAATTAGTCACACATACATCATTGCACATTTGTGAGTATATATTCTTGCAAATGAATAGCATTTGTTTTAGGATCTGTTTAGTCAAGACCCTCATGGGTAATGTGTCTGGCAACAGCTGTAGGCTTACTGTAAAGTAGTCTTTAGATAGTGGTAATAGTTGGGTCACATACTCATCAGCAAATGCTGCGTTCCTTTTGCAGGGATGGTCTATATGGCTGGGCTTGTTTTTGCTGTTGGTGGCTTTAACGGCTCTTTGAGAGTTCGTACTGTGGATTCCTATGACCCTGTGAAAGACCAGTGGACCAGCGTTGCTAACATGCGAGATCGGAGAAGTACTTTGGGAGCTGCTGTGTTAAATGGATTGTTATATGCAGTGGGAGGCTTTGATGGGAGTACAGGTAATTTCCTGTGCATGTTTTCTAAATTGCTGTCACAGTTAACAAGGTAACCACATCTGTGGAACAAATTGTGGTGAAATTAGGACACATTTGAGTTTCTCAACAGGTATTTAAAGATGTTTTAAAATTTCATCAAGAAATTCTTTATATGATGTAGGAGTGCTGCGTATATAAATCTTCTCTCTTATGCGTCAGTATCAGTCATCTTGCCAAGTTTACCAAGTGTATACAGTAGCTTGGGGAGGGGCCTCTGGAAAAGAAGCTGTTCCTGTTTATCATGTAATTAACATGTTATGTTCCACCATTTTCTTCTTTTAATTTCAGCTAGTGTAAAATACCTGAAGTATTTTTCCTTAATAACGTTGAAATAAAAGAACAATTAAAATCTTTCAGGGGAGAACATGAAGGGCATTGTGCTTGATTACAGGTTTATCATCCGTGGAAGCGTATAACATCAAGTCTAATGAGTGGTTTCACGTAGCTCCGATGAACACGAGGAGGAGCAGCGTCGGCGTGGGGGTTGTGGGAGGTAGGTGCTGGCACTTCTTCCAGGTGAACATTTCCAGGTGCGTCGGGCTGCTGATTCCACAGAGTCGTTCTTCCAGAGGTCTAAATGGCTCATTTTATAAGTAGGCAAGCAAATTATCACTTTAAAAAGATAAGTAGTAATTATTACAAAATTATAATTATCATCTTTTAAAAAATAGCTTGTCTGTATAGATTAACCTGCATAAGACCCTTTCTCGCCCTCTCTACCCTCGCCCCCTATACCCTCGCCCCCTATGTAAGACTGCTGGGGAATCAAGTCAGGTGACATAGATGCAAACTTTTGTATGTGGAGAAAGGTCGTTTGACATTTGAGGAATGAATTGCCAGTTATTTATTTATATCCTACTTTGTTCCCCAACAGAATTTGAGGAAGTCTTACTTTTTTAATTAATTAATTAATTTTTTTGTGGTTTCTTGATTCAGGGTCTCATTGTGTAGCCCAGGCTAACCTCGAACTTGTGTCAATCCTCTGGCCTCAGACTCCTGAGTGCTGGAATTAAAGGCACGTGCCACCCACCTGGTTTAAGGAAGGCTTTCATAAGTATTCTTTGGCATGATTTTTTAAAATTATTACTGGCTTAGGCAAATTTGTGGGTTCCCATTCCCACCTCACTGGGGGTATTATTTTATTTATTTATTTATTTATTTATTTTGAGATACTGGGGGTTGAACCCAGGGCCTTGTACCTACATGCTCTGCAAGTGCTGGACCACTGAGCTGCACCCTCAGTCCAGTTTTTTTTTTTTTTTTTTTTTTTTTAACTTTTTGAGACAGGGTCTCACTAAGTGACACAGACTGCCTATGGTCTCAAACTTGCGATCCTCCCGCCTCCACCTCCCGAGCTGCTGGGATTATAGGCGTGCGCCACCACACCGGGCACTGTGGGTATTATTCTCTGCACTTAAAAAAAAAAAAAAAAGCTTTATCCAGATGTAGTTCAAATACCTTGTGGTTCATCCATTTAACATGTACTATTCCATGGGCATCTATCACCATTGTTCATTTTAGAATATTTTATTACCCTAAAAAGTGCAACCTTACTTCCCTTAGCTGTTACCTCCATCCTCCCTAGCCCTCAGCAATCACTAATCTAATTTCTGCTGTTACATAGATTTGCCTTTTCTGGACATTCCATGTAAATGAAATCATGTAGTTAGTATATGATGCCTAGCAATCGTCTTCTCTCATTTGTATAATATTTTAAATGCCATCCATGATGCAGCATTTATTAGTACTTCAGAGCTTTTTATTGCCAAAAAATATTTCATGTGGGCTGGGGTTTAGCTCATCTGAGGCCCTGGGTTCAATCCCCAGCACTGCCAAAAAAAAACAAAAAAAAAAAAAAAAGAGAGAGAGAGAATGTGGCAGCCCACTCCTGAAACAATCCTGAAACAGTCAGTCATTGAAAACCCCATGAAAGTTGCTGTGAGTTGGACCTGGCTCCATAGCACCTAATAATAATATTTCATTGCATTCTGATATAAACTCTTGATTTAATTTTTTCCCCCAGTTTACTAAGATAACTTTGATATTTAATTCTGTTTTCTAGGATGTTGTTCACTTACCAACAACTATTATCTCAACAAATATAATGAGTGTACTTTCTGTACACTATCAGATTATTGATGACAATGTAAAATTAGCGTCATTATCTATGTCCTACAGATCCTCACAGTATGATTTGATCTTTTTACCTGTCACCATTAGGCAAGACTATATTATGTTTTATAAAATTAGTAACACTTTAAGGGAAGCTCTGCTGCCATAGAGGGAAAATACACTAAATTTTCTAACTTGAAGAAAAATAGATTTTTGAAATAAATTTTGCTTGCTTTGTGACTCCATGCTTAGGTTTGCTCTATGCTGTGGGGGGTTATGATGGAGCTTCACGTCAGTGTCTGAGCACAGTGGAATGCTATAATGCTGCAACAAACGAGTGGAACTATATAGCAGAAATGGGCACCAGGCGGAGTGGAGCAGGTGAATATGAACCCCAGTTAGCAGCTGAAGCATGGAAATAAATGGGGAAAATATTTAAACAGGTGACACGATTCATTGACATGTCTTTATATTATCTGAAAATATGGCAGTACTAAATGTCTTTTGAACCATGCAGATAGTGGTAAGTATAAGTATAGTGTTCTTTTATAAAGTAAATTTTTTTTTTTTTTTTTTGCAGTATTGGGGGTTGAACCCAGGGCCTCGCGCTTGCATGCTCTGCAAGTGCTGGACCACTGAGCTGCACCCTCAGCCCATTTTTTGATTTTTTGAGACAGGGTCTCGCTAAGTTACAGACTGCCTCTGGTCTCTAACTTGTGATCCTCCTGCCTCCCCCTCCTGAGCCACTGGGATTATAGGTGTGTGCCACCTTGCCCGTCATAAAATGTAATTTCTAAGGGCTATATTAACAGACTTTGTTTTATTTATATAATGTTTGTCATTCTTTTTAAGTTTTTGTTTTTAGCACTTATTTGGGAACTTGGCTTAATAAGCTTTTCTTTTCCCTCCAGTACTGGGGGTTGAATCCAGGGTTTCATGCATGATTTGCCTCGGAGCTGCATCCTCAGCCCATTTTTTACTTTTTATTTTGAGACAAGGTCTCATTAAGTTATGCAGGCTACCTGTGACCTTGAACTTGCAAACTTCCTGCCTCTGCCTTCCGAGTTGCTGGGATGACAGGGTGTACCACTGCACCTGTCAATAATCAAGATTTTTCATATCTGCTTTGTTCAAATTGTGTACTTTAATGTGCTGATTACTTTTATTGTGGAAGTTGCTTTCAAGGAAATTATATTAAAAGATTTTGCCCCTCTGTTTCACCTATGTATTATTTTTATTCTGTTTACTTGCCTTTTTTTAGAATAATGGTTCTTATTGAGATCCTTATTTGTTCTGTTCATTTCCAGTTCTTAAATTGTGTCCTTTGATGTTCACTTTTATCATTAATTATAATTTCAAAGACTTTAGTTATGAATAAACTGTAATATATTATAAATTTCTTTTCCATCTAATATAGTTTGGTTGGTTTTGTTTTGTAGGTGTTGGTGTGTTAAACAACCTGTTATATGCTGTAGGAGGTCATGATGGTCCTTTAGTACGAAAAAGTGTTGAAGTATATGATCCTACCACGAATGCTTGGAGACAAGTTGCTGATATGAACATGTGCAGAAGAAATGCAGGTATCTGTCTAGCCTAAAGCTATAAAATTTATATTGCATTTTAAAAGAAGTTTCCCTAGTATCACTGTGTATTTTCATTGTTCTTTTCCCAATCTGTGTTCTCTGAAAGACTTGGAACTCTTTAAAGTCAGAAACTTACATAATCTATAAAGTAAACACCTAGAATAGTATCCGGAACATAGCATGTTGTGACATTTCAGTTAGTTTGTAATTTCTACTAGCAGCTACTTTCTGGTGGTGAATGTGGATACTAATTGATTAGGGGAGAACCCTCATACTTGAATTCATTTATTCTTATCACAAACTTTGTTTTGAGTACCATACTACCCTGGTGTCCACTCTCATCTGATATCAAAAGCTAAGCCGGATTGGGTTTAGTTAGTACTTGGATGAGAGATTGCCTGGGAATACCGGATGCTGTAGACTTGGGAGAAGGACCCGACAGCCCACTCTCGAAACAGCCATTGAAAACACTGAATAGCAGAGAAGTACTGACATAGTGCTGGGCATGGCACAGCCCATGTTAGGTTGTGTTTTGTTCTGTTGTACATAGGGTCGCTATGAGTTGGACACGACTCAGTGGCACTGAACAACAACCAGCACATACTGGAGATCCCAATTCTCAGGGAAATTTACCTAGTTGAGTAAGTATTTGTACTGGGTTAAAAAGCTAGTTTACCTGAATCTGGTGGGGAAATCTAAAGAGGTAACCCTAATTTAATACAGTTCAGGACTTCCAGAAAATGGTAAAAACTAAAGCAACAACAACAGAAAATAACTTTAAGAGCAGAGAGATTTTCAAGATTAAAGAACTAATTTCATTTATCTGTTACTTGATGACAGGGACATGTTCTGAGAAATGCATCATCATCAAATGACCATGTCATTGTGTAAGCATCACAGAGTGTATTTGCACAAACCTAATACGATATAGCCTGCAGCCGTACCAGTGTGACATCTGATCCCATCAGATCTCGGAAGCTAAGCAGGGTCAGGCCTGGTTAGTATTTGGATGGGAGACCACCTGGGAACACCAGGTGCTATAGGCTTGGGAGAAGGACCTGGCAACCCACTCCCAAAAAACAGTCAGCCATTGAAAACCCTATGAGTAGCAGAGAAGCACAATAGTGTTTCGCTGTTGTATGTATGACTAAGTATGAGTCGCTATGAGTCAGACACTGACTCGATGGCACCTAACAACAACAATAAGAAAATATTATAGGTCTGTCACTCCATGTGGCTTCTTTTTGCAATCAAGAGACACAGTAAGAAGGACCCTGTGGGGGATGCCTGTAATCCCAGGGACTTGGGTGGCTGAGGCAGAGGGATCTTGATTGAGAGGCCAGAGGCAGCCTGTGCAACTTAGTCTCCAAATTTAAAAATAAGCAAACAAATAAATGGCTGAGGGTGCAGCTCAGTGTAGAGCACTTGCATGGCATGTGTGAAGCCCAGAGTTTAAGGCCTCAGTACTAAAGAAAAAAAAAAAAAACTATATTAAACACAAGAAGTGTGAAGCTGCTGCCAGCATTCATATGGTGTACTAATGTATGGCAGCAGGGTTGTTTTATTTATTGTTTATTTTTAGTTTTTTGGTTGTTTTTCTGTTTTCTTGTTGTTTTGAAACAGGTTTGTGCTGTGTAGCCCAGGCTGCTTTCCAACTTCCCTTGATCCTCCTGCCTCAGCCTCCTGAATGCTGGGATTACAGATGTGTGCTACCATGCTTGCCTAGCATACTGTTTTATAGTAAACTTTTTTTTTTTTTTTTTTTTTTTTTCAGTACTGGGGGTTGAACACAGGGCCTCGTGCTTGCATGCTTTTCAAGTGCTGTCCCACTGAGCTGTACCCCCCCACACCCATTTTTTTTTTTACTTTTTGAGACAGGGTCTCACTAAATTATATAGACTGCCTCTGATCTCGAATTTGGGATTCTCCTGCCTCCGCCTCCCGAGCTACTGGGATTACAGGCATGCGCCACTTTTATAAGTAGAAGGAATACACTCTAGAATAACCATAAAGAGTATAATATAGTAAATACATAAACCAATAATGCAGACATCTATTACCAAGGATTATGTATTACACATAATCGTATTTACTATATTTTTATATAACTGACAGTATAGTAGATTTGTTTACACCAACATCACCACAAACACATGAATAATGAATTGGGCTGTGGTGTCTGGCTGGCTGCAATAGGTGATAGCATCACTATATGGTAGGAAGTTTTCAGCTCCATTAGAATCTTAGGAGACCTCCACTATATATGTGTTCCACGGTAGATCAAAACATGGCATATGACAATACTTAAAGATCCACAGAACGGAAATGAAAATGGAAAATAGATTCAGGATAGCTTGAAGGCCATTTGGGAAATACTAGCCTTCTTCAAAATGCCATTATCTTCATGCCATTTTCTATAGCCTAAAATAAGTTACTGATGATTCTCAAATTACCTTACACCATTGGATTATGTTGCAGGATGCACCCCACCAAAATGCTCTTTTTAATTTCTTTTTACTCTTTTGAGACAAGTTCTCACTATGTATTCTCAGCTGGCCTTGAACTAGCAGCAGTCCTGCCTCAGCCTCCCAAGTGCTGGGTATAGGTATGCGCTGCCACACTCAACTTCTGTTTACCTTAACTGTGACTACTGAGGAAGAGTAAGTATGTGAAACTGCAAGGCCTGTCAACAGCAGAGCATAATTTATAATTAACTCTGCTTGACTTGTACTTTGTCCAATCAGTTGTACTTGGTGAGGTACTAAAAGCTTTTCAGCAAGATACAATCTATAACCACGGTAAGACTCACAAGTTTGAGCTTTCAGTAGAAGTGCTTGACTCCAGTACATATTAAATTAGAAAAACCATGGTGATAGCTTAGGAAACTTATATTTAATTTGAACTTTCATCATCATTTTTCTAAAGATCGGAATAATCTTAGGTTTTCTATATATGTTTATTGTTTTACACTCAAAGTTAGCTTTTTATTTATTACTATTATTATTATTATTATTATTTTCTTTTTTTTGTAGTACTTGGAGGTTGAGCCCAGGGCCTTGCACATACTTTGCAAGTGCTCTACCACTGGAATGCACCTAGCCCATTTTATATGTTTTATCTTGAGACAGGGTCTCACTGAATTATGCAGGCTATTTCTGACCTCTAACCTGCAATCCCCCTGCCTTCGCCTCCTGAGTCACTAGGCTTATAGGCATGGGCCACCCAGCTCAAGCTTGTTTATTTTAGTCAGAAGAATAAGCAAATTTGTATATAAAGAACTGACATTAATCTGCATTTTTGGAAAATTTTGTAGAGAAGTGTGGGATTTAGGGAAAAGACTTATCCTAAGCCTATTAAAAAGTTGTTTTATACTTTGATTTGGGCAACAGCTAATTGAACTTTATTTGGTAAGCATAAGGACACAAGGGAAATGTGAAGCGTATTCTTCAGTTTGTTTTTGGTTCTCAATGAAGTATATTTTTCTATGCAGATAATGGAATTTGAATAATGTACTTACAAGATGCAGCACATCACAAATGAACACTTTTGTTTTTATGGCACCTGGAGGTTGAATATAGGACCTCGCACATACTTTGCAAGTGCTCTTGAACTGAACTGCACCTCGAGCCAATTTTTTTATTTTTAGTCAGGGTCACACTAAGTTACACAGGCTGCCTCTGGCCTCAAACTCTTGATCCTCCTGCCTTCGGAATTGCTGGGATTACAGGTATGTACCACCATGCCTGTCTGAACACATTTTTCATACCATATGTATGAACACATTTTTCGTACCATATTTTCCACATTTTGGTACAATATGAACACATATTTCAATTTTTATATAATCTCAAAAGATAATGTTTTTAAAGTAACCCTTATTCTATATTACTGATCATCTGAAACAAACTTCTGATAAGATCTATCCAGGCTTTCCTTTCTAATATTCTAGGATAAGGACCTCATCCAAACACCTAAATTGGGAAGGGATAAACTGCAAAGAGAGGAGAGCATATGTTGAATTTTGAATGGGAGGGGTGAAAGCATCATATAAATTTGAATTAGCCAACAATTACAAGCCACATTTTAAAAGTTTTCCTAAATGTGGTAAATTATGACATCAAGAATGGAAGGAGAGCTGGTCATGGTGGCACACACCTGTAATCCCAGCACTCAGTAGGCTGAGGCAGGAGGATTTCGAATTCAAGGCCAGACTGGGCTACATAATGAGAGTCCAACTCAGGAAACCAAAATTAAAGCAAAAAAAAAAAAAAAATGAAACACTGTGACCTCAAGAGTGGAAGAAAAATTTGAACGAGAGTACAAAAAGCCTTACAGTTCTTAGCATTCCTGTAAAAGGTTCTCAATACCTGTTTGTGTTGAATTAAACTAAGTAGTTTGGAACCATCAAACACTATAGGAAATTTTGTCCTTTTGACATCTGTCTGCAGAGCTGACATCTTCTGGAATGTATAGCTAATACATTCAAATGTATGTAGGGACCGACATTCTCTTCTGCAGGAGGATGTACTTTAGTCTCTGAGCCCCTCATCAATGTCAAGTGGGGAAGCACTTTAGGAAAACATAGTCCCCTACTCATCCCTTCTGTCACACCAGAGCCATCTTGGAGGCCATTTTCTTTCTTCACAGTCATGTTGTCTGTTAGGGAAGTAGAACAGAGACTTGGGTACAAATTCAACACCTTTGAGGAGCTTGCATGGCAGCAATACTTGGCTCTTGTTTTCCATTCGAACTATTTAAAAATGATGCATTTGCTTACTGTAAAGAGACTATTATTGTAAAGCAGTTGAACTTAAGTGAAATAGAGAAGATCTGCTATATTTGAGTGCACTCTTATTTATTTATGTATTGTTTGACTGATTGATTGAAACAAATTACGTCATATTACGCAGACTGCCTCTGGTCTTGAACTTGTGATCCTCCTGCCTCTGCCTCCCGAGTCATTGGGATTACAGGAGTGCACCACTGTGCCTGGCTCTCAGTGCACTTTTAAGTGTTGTGTAGAAATTCGGACTCATTGTTTGATGTTAAAAATTGCAAGCATTGGCTGGGCCCAGTGGCCACATGGTTCTAATCTCAGAAATTAGGGAGGCGGGGCCAGGAGGATCATGCGTAAAAGGCCAGAGGCAGCCTGTGTACCTTAGACTCTGACTCAAAATAAAACAGTGGGCTCAGGGTGCAGCTCAGTGGTAGAGTTCTTGTAAAGCATATGCAAGGCCCTGGGTTCAACACCCAAGCACTGCAAATAAGTAAGTAAGTAAATAAATAAATAAATAAATTTGCAAGCATATATTTATTAGGTTAGCAAAACCATCCCCAAAATTATAGAAACCAGTGTGTGCCACATCCTTCTGGAGTCTTTGATGCCCTCTAATACCAGTTTATAACAGAGCAGAATTGTTATTAATGTATTAAATATACATGAAACAAAATCAATTTATTAACCTGGAAAAAATATCCATTGTAAGACTACTGTTTGTCAGGGTGGGTGATTATTAAGTAGCACATGTAGTATCTGCTACTTTGGGGTTAAAAGAAAGAATTATCTGACTATGTATGTGCAGAGAAAAGTTAGCCATTGCAGAGATCATAATGGTTAGTGTAGAAGTTTTTGAATTTTTATAAAAAGCAAAGTTATGGTAGTAATCATACATAACTGTTTTCCCCTTTTAAAGAAAATATAATGGCGAACCATCCAATATAAAAATTAAAATTAAAATTAATTTTTACCTTCTATTACACTTTTTCCTTAGGATTCACTAAAAAGCTGACTTTGAGAGAGTTGCTACTTTGACATTTAATTTTTTGTTTTTTTTTTAAGTAAAATATGGAACAAAAATAGTTTTTAACCTAAAAGTAAGGTTATTGTGAAGATTAAATTAAATAAGGCATAGATAAAGCCACTGCTGCATTAAGTGTCACGCAGAAGGAGCTCAGTTCACAAAAGGCATTCTTGCATGCTCATCCTTGTCTCTTCCTGCCTCCTTTAATGGAAAGAAATCTCTGTATCACCTCAGTAAACAGGTACAGGGTTAAGAGTCACCCAATGGTTTTTAATTGTTTTCTCCTGCATAATTTTTTAAAGGTGTTTGTGCAGTTAATGGTCTGTTATATGTTGTTGGAGGCGATGACGGTTCCTGTAACTTGGCATCGGTAGAATATTATAACCCAACGACAGATAAGTGGACAGTTGTGTCATCTTGTATGAGCACAGGGAGAAGTTATGCAGGTAATAACTGTTTTCTTAATCTTCTGTTACAGTACAAAAAGATGACACTGTTAGAATTGATAAGTTTTTCTGTTACAAGAAAAAAGTCTCTCCTCAAAGTACATTTTAATATCTTATTCTTAAAATAATTTACACTGGATGGGTATATTCTGCAAGGCTTTAATTCCCTAGATAGCCAAGAAATATAATCCCTTACAAGATCTCCCCATAGGAGGCTTCATCACACAGTGTTGTAGTGAACTATGGAGTAGTTCTTCTTTCTTAAGTAGACCATTGGTTAAATTATAAAATTTTTGGTCCATTCTTTAGTAAGAAAATGATGATAGCCTTTAATATGTAATGGCGAGTAATTAAAATTATATGTTGCATCTTATTCTGATGACATTTTTTTAAATATTAGAATGTTTCTGTAACAAATTTGATCTAGTTGTGGAGAAAAAAGTTCATGCTGATTAACCCTCACTGTTGTTTGTCCAAAGCATTTCATAGAAGAAATACTGCACAGTACGATTCCAGAATAACGATATTCAGTGTTAGGTAAATTTTTTTCAATAACTTGAGGCATAATTGATACTGAGTAAATAATGTGCATTTTAAAGTGGACTTTTGACTTATGTATATACTCGTGAAACCATCACCACAATCAAAATGATACATACATCCATTTATCCTCAAATTTCTTTCTGCCCTTTTGAGACTAGGTGAATTTGATATTTCCTGAGTAAAGTTATTTTGCCCAGGTGGTAACTACAAAGAACAAAAGCATAGTTCTGGATTAAATAGCCTGAGGTAGGCCTGGTTCAGAACTAAAAAGATTTCACTAAGATTGAAATGGGCTGGGGTTTAGCTCAGTTAGTAGAGCACTGCTCCACACTTTCTGAGGACCCAGGTTCAATCCCCAACACCACAAAATGGGAGAAAGATGTGGCAATCCACTCCCAAAACAATCCTGAAAAAATCAGCCATTGGAAACCCTATGAGGGTCGCTATGAAGAGCGACACGACTCCACGGCACCTTGATAACAATAGCAGCAAGATTAAAATAGTAGTTCCTAGAGGAGATCCTGAAACATGATTCATTCAGTCCCTGTGGCCCTAATAATACAGAATTCGGTATTTTCCCAGAGATTCAGAATGCTGCCTATGACGTCTGTTTTATTTCTTCATTTCTTTGTTCAGGGGTCACAGTTATTGATAAACCGTTATGAGCCTGAAGGACATTTTCGACCTATTTATACACGAGAAACAGGCTTCCACAAGTATTTCTGAAGTGACTGAGAATCTAGCACTTCTCTACTTGTAGCTGCACTTTAAGTCTCAGCAGAAGACAAGATCATCTGCCTTTAGAGGCCTCGGATACTGAAGATTATTTTTGGTAGAAGCACCGTGTAGGCTTTTTCTGCAATGAGCAGCAGCTGACTGAATTTTAATAAGAACCTTGGACTGCAGCACTCTGTAGTCTTCAGCCAACAGTTGCTTTCATAACACTTAGTTCTTACCAACCTTGAATGACTATGGATTATTTTGTGAAGGAGGATAAAGTTAATGTGTGTTCTTGTAAAATTAAGTTTTATCTTTATTCCTTCTCCTGAAAATCTGTATACCCAGGAACTGAAAATCTTTGAACAGATATTAAAATCTGCATAAGTATACAAAGTAGCTGAGGGATAAAGCGGTTTGCTTTTATAAATATCTTTGATTACATGAGTATAATAAATTGTGTGCATATAAATGTGTGTCTATATGCTTTCCTTTAAATATGTTTGAAAAGATGTTTGAAACTTGATTATACTATTTATAATTGGCACAGTACTTTGAATTATGCCAGTACTACATTGTAAAACAGAGTTGTATTTTTTGATATTTAACAATGCTTAACACTTTAAAATGCCACTTCTGAGGAATGAACATGGTGTTACACACACTTGAATATGTGTGATGCCAAACTTTTTAAAATAAATTATGCTTATTTATTATTTCATTTATTTTAATCTTGGTCATGTTTGGTGTGTGTTTTTAATTTTTTTCTTCAAGTAACACTTTGGCATGAACATAACTGCAGGTTTTTGATGAATATAATGAATGTATGGAATTCAACTGAATTTGCATGGTCTTAAGAATTTTTTCTGTGTGTATAAATTAGCTACTATTTACAGAAAAGAGAGCTTTCTGTGAGTAGCCATGTGTGTTGATCAGATACAGTTTTTCTGAGATCTTCAATTAATCTCACTTTAAAGATGACCAAAACATGTCTTTCTTGAATTATCTTTGAATAAAAGTTTGTATATTATTTGTTTCATAATGTCTTTGATTTCTGTCTTTTTAGCTTTATATTAAGAAAGTTGCCCATTGAGTTTTTCTGTTCTTTACAATATGCATTTTTCTGTAATGAAAAAAAAAAAAGGAAGACCCTCAATCAGATGGCTTGACACAGTCAGTGTCTGCAACAATGGGCTTAAATATAAGAAAGATCATGTGCATGGCACAGTGTCAGGTAGTGTTTCCTTCTGTTGTACATAGGATCCCTATGAGTTGGATCTGACTGGAAAACACCTACCAACAAGAACAACATAACTTCACAAATCTATATAATTTCTTGCCAAAGTAATCTCTAAGGTAAGTCTGTTAAAGCAATTAATGATGTCACTAAAATTTATTCTTCAAGAAAAACTAGTTTCAAGAAAAACTTAACTTCAACTGTCAAGGAAGAGTCTCAAGGATTGGTAAAATTTCAGCTTTTTATATTTTTCTGTCCCTTATGATGAGCAGGACACAAGAGAAAGAAAACAAATGCATTGGACAAAAAATAAAGTCAAAGAGACGATACCTTCTGTAGCAACTAAGAAACAGATTGTGGCTTTGATATGAAATAAAAAGAATTGAGGAAATGGAAGTGGGACAGATATCTGAAGTGCTGGGCACAGTAGTAAGGAAAGTGGTATAAAGGAGGTGATGAGATAGTGTGGCCATTCCTCAGGAAATGAGTTTACTCATTCATTCATTCATTCATGCATGGTGCTGAGGATCAAACCCAGCGCCTTCAGCATGCTAGGCAAATGGTCTACCACCAAGCAACATCTCCATCCCAGGAGAGAGATTTAAATGGTTAGCATGAGCTGTTGGCAAAAAAATTGATAATCATTTGATAATCCTGAGGAAAGATACCTGTGATAATTTTTCTTTTTTCTTTTCTCTCTCATTTTTTTTGTTGTCTGTTTTTTTGAGACAGGGTCCCACTGTGTCTCCCTGACTGGCCAGGAGCTCACTGTCCTGTATTCACTTGATGAAACATGAATTTCCCCATTTGTGTGGCCTCCAAGCACATCCATTGTCAACAGATGTGTGGAGGATCTAATGAACTTAGAGCTCTGTTAGCTGTTTCTGACAGCAGCTCCAAGAAGTGTGAGGTCATTATCTTTTCTAATCACTTTCTATAAAAATACAGGAAAAAACAACCCATTTCTCCTGCTGTACTCTCATAACACAACACTCCATGACTAGATACGTGTGTAGTTTCTCTTACACGTTGAGCAGTTCTCCATTCTATACCAATTGTGTACCCTGTAACTCAGTTTTAACATCACCTACCTGGAGATAGTGTCAGGATCCCATAGGTTGAAGGCTCAGCCCCACAAGGCTGCCTCAACTTTAGATGCTAATCGCAGATCCATTCCACTGGTACTTCTGCCCAATTGGCTATAAACGGGTTCCCATGATCCCCTCCCTAGATGAGATTAATTTGCTAGCACAGCTCACAACTCAGGGAAACATTTTGTACTTTCATTAGGGAGCAATCAGGAGTGAACAGCAAGGAATATGGGCCCTATGCCCTCAGGAAAGAAAAAGCACAGAGAGAGATTTCAGTTATCATTAGCCATGAAGAATCCTTGCAAGAATGGCCAGATGAGGTAGTGAAGAGGCTGAAAATATCTGGCAGGGAGTCCCAAGGATGCTGGTATTATACTTGCCCCACCCTAATATTATCTGGACTCTCCAATGAATAAGGAGCTATAAAGACTTGCCTTGATCCGGGTGTGGTGGCGCATGCCTGTAATCCCAACGGCTTGGGAGGCGTGGAGGCAGGAGGATCACAAGTTCGAGACCAGAGGCATTCTGCTTAACCTGTCTCAAAAGTAGCGAGACCCTGTCTCAAAAAGTAAAAAAGTGGGCTGAGGGTGCAGCTCAGTGGTCCAGCACTTACAGAGCATACAAGCGTGAGGCCCTGGGTTCAACCCCCCGTACCACAAAAAAAAAAAAACAAACAAAAAAAAAAACTTGCCTTCAACCATTAGGTTGCTGGCCCCGCCCAGAGCCCACTCTGTGGTTTGCCTAAGAGCATCTCCTTTCCTGTTTCTCTTAATCAACTCACTTTCTACTTTATAAACTCGCTCCTCTACTCATTGTAAATTCTTCATAACAAGGGGGAAGAACTGAGGATAATTTTCTCACAACAGTTTATTTTAAAAAGGTATCATAAAGGATATAGATTAAAGGACAGATGGAGTTATGACGGGACTGGCAGAGCTTTTTTGTCCTCTCTGGACACAGCACCTCCATGTGCTCACAACCTGGAAGCTCATCAAGTCTTGTTCATGAGTTTCCTTAAAGCTTGTTTTTTCTGGTTTCTACCCTCTTCCCATGGGCTGGGATTTAGCTTAGTTGGTAGAGTGCTGCTCCCCACTCTCTTGAGGACCCAGGTTCGATCCCCAGCACCACAAAAATGGGAGACAGACGTGGCAATCCACTCCCAACGCAATCCTGAGACAATCAGCCATTGAAAACCCTGTGAGGGTCACTATGGGTTGGAGACGACTTGATGGCACCTAACCACCACCACCCGATTCCCAGAGGTTGGTAGATGGGCCTGAGAGTTCCAACCCTGTAATCCTTTATAGTCACTTAGTCTTTCTGGTGACTGGACCATTCTGAGGATTTCTAGGAGCCCACCCTAACTCATCTCAGCATAAATTCAAATGTGAGAAAAAGAGGCTCACTGAATAGGAAGACACCCCTACCACTGAATTCCAAGGCTTTCAGGAGCACTGACAGGAATGGGACAAAGACCAAGTGTATTTCATATGGCACACTTCTGAACATTAATGTTCCATGAAACTCTGAATGTCAAAGCTCTAAAGTTTCTAAATCTGTTCTTAAAATTCAGTCTATTAGGATAACAGTCTTAACTGTGTAGCATGTCAAAACACCTCTTTGTCTTGACTCTTCTCGTTGAAGCTTTAATAGCTGTACCATGAAGTCATTTGCCAAGGTTTGTCAGTCGCTAGATTTGTAACTCTTATTTTGGAGGCTTTGAGCATACCTCCCTGCACTATGCCAACATTTGTTTTGCCAGTTTGAAATATCTTGTGGGTTCCTTCCCACCAACATACAGAAGCATTTTGAGCTTGCTCTCTTACCGTGTGAGAAAGGTCTGAAGTTGAGACAGAGAAGTATCTAGAAATTCCGCCAAGGTAGCAGGCCCAGGTTTGAGCAAAGTTCCAGGCTGGATCTGTGTATCTTCACTATGAGGTGGCCCTGCTGTTTGCTTTGATTGAGTCAACACCTTGGCTGAAAGCAGTGAAGACTGGGGGTAAGGTGGATGGTATGTATGCTGCCAGAAGACTCAGTTCTTTCCTTGTTCCTTAAGGGTCTGGTGTATGACTCCTAGTGTTTCTACCTCCTGATTGCGCCTTGTCGCATGAGGACATTGGTCTTTGTAATGTAAGCTCCTGGTGAGTTTGGCACATTGTTAGGTGCCGTCAAGTTGTATCCGACTCATAGTGACCCTCATAGGGTCTTCAATGGCTGATTGCTTCAGGAGTGGATTGCCAAGTCACAGGATAGCATGTTACATAACCATGTGCAAAGGGTGCCTTATTTCAGTTTAGTCTTAAGCAAATCACCTTCTCTTGACTTGTACAGCTGCCAGTGCCTCATTCTGGAGAGGGAGTTATGTGGGGGAATGGAACTATACTTACAAGTTAAGATTCACTTGTCCTAATCCTGCACTTCACCACTTTTTAAGGAAAAACATAGTGTAGTGTATTGGAAAGTCCCCAGCCATAAAAATTAGAGGACTCTGGGTTTATATACCCCTCTACCAGTTAGCTGTGACTTTCAAGACATTACTTAACCGATGACCTTTTTTTTTTTTTTTTTGGTGTGTGTGTGTGTGTGTGTGTGTGTGTGTGTGTTTACTGGGGGTTGAACCCAGGACCTCATACCTGCATGCTCTGCAAGTGCTCGACTACTGAGCTGCACCCCCAGCCCATTTTTTTTAACTTTTTGAGACAGGGTCTTGCTAAATTACACAGACTGCTTCTAGTCTCGAACTTGCAATCCTCCTGCCTCTGCCTCCAGAGCTGCTGGGATTACAGGTGTGCGCCACCACACCCGGTGTGACCATTATTTTTTCATCAGTAAAATGAGAATAGTAGTGTTAGGTCACTTATAAGGTTATCATGGGATTTGAAAGAAATGATGCATGTTTATGTGCTTGAAATACAGAAAGTCCTAAATAAATTACACCTATTGTTGCTGTTCTAAATCTACCCTTTCTTCAATGCAGGGAAATAAATGAGTTGAGCTACCATATCTGCATTTCTGTCCAGTTCTAGATCTCCAGGGTTTAAAATAATAACTTGATCCCTCTAGACAGATAAGTCTGCTCTGATTTAGAAAATATATCTTCTGTGGTAGAATGCTGAAATAACAATACTTACTGAGCACTCTGTTTTTGGCAGTCCCAGGGACCAAACCCAGGGCCTAATGTGTGGTAGCCAAGCGCTCTACCACTGAGCTACATCCCCAGCCTACTGAGTACTACTTGTGATACTGAACACATCTCATACATCAGCTACTGCACTTACATAAGAGCACACTGCTAATTAATGACAGACCTGGCAAATGTGACTCCATTGTGCATGTTCTTACTGCTGCTTGCCAGGACAGTGGGTTTGCTCAGAGAGAAAAGTTGGGCACAACATCAGCCAATAGGAAGTGGGGAACTCTGGACCTGGGATGGCCAAGCAAGTAGTCCTAAATTGGAGTGTAGGGTTTGGGCTTTTATACCCTTGCCTCAACCAGTCACTGGACCCAGGCTGCCCAGTGGAAGGGGTGTGTGCCCTGAGGAGAGGTGGCTCTCTGTCAATACTCAGCAGCTGAAAGAGTCTGCTAAAGTCTTGAAGGCATCTGGAAAGTGCACCATGGCATCCTCTAGAGCAGGGGTCTCCAACGCCTGGCCCACAGACTGATACTGGTATGAGCAGCAGATAAACAAGCAAAGCTTCATCTGTATTTACACAATAAATGTAATGCCCTTGAACCATCCTAAAAACCACCCTACCCTGCCCACGGAAAAATCTTCCATAAAACCGGTTCCTGGTGCCTTGCATAGGCATCCTAAAGACAGAACTGTGCCTTTGACTGCCTATATCAGTTACCTTCTCATAGTTGCTATGACCAGATTACTTGACATAATTTAAGGAAGGAAAGATTAATTTGGCTGACAGTTTCAGTGGGTTCTATCCATTATAACGGGGAAAACATGGCAGAGCAGCAGCTCATCACATCATGGCAGAGAGCAAGCAGAGAACACCAAGAATCAGCCAAGAATAAAATACTCCCAAACACCTACCCCAGTGACCTACTTCCTTGGCTAGGTCCCACCTCCTAAAGTTTCCATAATATCCCAAAACAGTGCCCCCAGATGGAGACCAAGCATTCAAAACCAAGTCTGTGGGAGATAGCTCATATTCAATCTATAACACCACCCAAGGGACAGATCCCATTTCTTTTCCTTTGGTATGACCTATTTCCTATAATACTTCACAAAGAATGTGTGCCAAACACGTAGAATAGTTACAAGAGGGAGTACAGGTCACACTGAACTTGAGAGACACCTCTTAAGATGGGACTTACTCAAGGAGATAGCACCTGAGTTGATAGGGGGCGGATGGGACAGCCGATTGTTCCAAGCATGAGAGCCAGCTGGGTAAAAGCATAGAGGGGAAAGACATCCTGTCTTTTAAAACTTTCCAGGAACAGCTCTCACACAATGTACCCATATACTGAAACATGTACACACCAGAAATACTATTTTTGTATGTCCGTTAAAACTTGACAAAGATGAAATAAAAAACAAGGAGACTTCCCTGAGCTAAAACGTGCCCGTGTGCAATTTTTTACTTTTTTATTTTCATATTTTGAAAAAGCACTCTTAAGTGTAAGCTTAGCATTGTATATAATCACATCATCTACACACAGAATTATGCTCCAGCAGAAGACGTGAAGAGATATTATGCAATGAGCCTAGAGGTGTAGACCAAGTGTGTCAAGGTGCTTGCTGCCCTGTCCAGCGATTGCAATGCCCACACACGGGCGTTCTCAGCTCCCCTCTGGGTTAGGTCAACAGCTCACTGCAGAGAGAAGCCTGCAGAGAGAAACCACGTCCCCTGATGTTGAATCACTTTTTAAACCTTTCGGAGCCTCTGTCTTCTCATCCGCAACATGGAGATAGTGGCAACTACGCCTCTGGGTTGTTGCAGGGTTTGCATTGCATTTGACGTTCTCCATCTTCCATGCACAGGGATTTAGTAAAGGATACTTGAGCTGGGGAAAAAAGGTAGAAGAAACCTAAATCCAGGCTAGACCAGAGGAAGACGATACTGTAAACACAAAACAGTCAAAACAGACTGAAACAATAACAATAACAAAAACAAAAACAAAAAAGACTCATTTGTACTTTCTTTCTCCAGGTTTTGGCAATGCGGCTGTACCCGGATGGAGGCCTGGTACCCACTTCCCTTGCAGGTTCCCCGCGCTGCGCTCCCTGGGAATTCAACGGGCCGCGGTTGCCAAGGCGACGCTAGGCAGCGCGCCGGGCGCTGCCTGTCCCGCCCGCTCACGCCGTCACGCGCTCAGGGGCTTCGATCCCTTCAGGAGGGCTCCGGCACGACTACTGGCTGGAACACTGTGTCTCACTATCCTCACTCCATCCGCCGAGCCAATGGCTGGGACCGCCAGGGATTCGTTGACGTGAGTCACACGCTGCTGGCAACCACACTGGCCAATCATCGCGCTGGGGAGGCGGGGCGGGAGCCCTTGCAAGCCAATAACGGAAGGAGGAACGGGCCTCTCCCCTGAGACTCCACCTCCAGCCGGGAGAAGTAGGTTCGGAGGCCGCAGCCCCTGGCTGATTCACGCGGACTGCAGCCCGCGGTTTTTGCGCGACGATCCAGGTGAGGGGGCCCGGGGGAGCGGTTCGTGCTGCAGCGCGAGGAGCGCTCGGGTTCCGACCCGGGGATCCAGGGGGGCAGGGCGCGGCGTGGCTGTGCGCGGGTTGGGGAAGCAGCTGACTGGTGTTGAATTGCTGTGAAAGATTCCGGGGAAGAGGGTGCTGCCGCCTGGGAAAGGAACAGGTGCCGACGGTGACATTCCTAAGTGATGGAACTGGGCTGGGCACGTTTCTTGCCCTTTAAAAAGTTTGCAGCGATCGGGAAACGGGGACCCTGGAGAAGACCGTCTTAGGCGGTTAAGAGTGTTGAAACTTTTACAAAATCAGAAGCACTATAGAGGAAAAAAGATGTATTTTCTGTGTTTGGGGGGTGATGGGTCTGAGAGGTGACTGAGGATGAATAGGAGTGGGTAGGAGGTCATAGCCAGCGAGGAATGAATGCTATACCTGTGGGCAGAGAGGATAGAAGCTCAGGAACCGTTGTTGTCGTTAGGTGCCATCGGTGTCCGACTCCTAGCGACAGGACGTACAGCAGGCGAAACAGTATTGTTAGGGGCAAGAACCATTAGTGGTCAGTTATGATGTGAAGTACTGGACGGAATGGGGGTGCTGAAAAGTGGACAGGTCTGGCCCTGCTTCTTGGGCATCGCAGAGGGGCCTTGTTTTTACCTATAGGGGAGGTGCCACCTTGAGCCTTGAGTGTTTTAACTCTGATGTTTAGGTAGTTCCTGGCATTGTTGTAGAGGAGTTTAAGAAGGACAAGTTTGCAGGCAGGGCACCTCCAGAGGGTGAGGGCACTGGTGCAGTCACCGAGGTAAAGTGCCAAAGGACATACTCTGGCTGGCTTCAAGCGTTCTTAGAGAATCTTCTAATAACTAAATCTGTCTTTTTCTGAGAATCTACCCAGCCTGCTCTGACGCAGGCTTTCAGTCAAGCAGGTTGCCCAAAGGTGAGAAAACACACAAAAAATTCCCTCTTCCAAGACTTCATTTCTTCTCTCCTTTTTAATTCCTATTTTTCGTCTTTGTTCAGTGAACAACCACCTGTCCATTTCCACCCCACACTCAGGGAGAGTAACCTGAATGTTAATTGAACCAAGTGTCTTTACATTGGATGAAAGTTGGAAAATTTGCGTTGAGGCAGAAGAGAAGGAAGAGACTTAGTACCTTCTGCCCTTGATGACTAAGTAGGTGATGGCACAATTTATCAAGCTAGCCTCTGAAGGAAATTGTACTGGGAAAGAAACTTCCTGAACTTTTGAATACATTGAGTTTGAGGTGCAGCTGAACTATCCAAAAGGAGATGGCCAGTGGCCTTTTGGATAATCAGAACCTAGAGTTTTGGAGACAGGGTTAGAAATAGAGATGGTGAATATTTGCGTATTTTTTACTTTATTTTTACTTTTTAAATTTTTTGTTTTGTTTTTTGAGACAGGATCTCACTGTGTAGCCCAGATTGGCCTGGAACTCGCTGTGTAGACCTGGCTGGCCTTGAACTTGTAACGATCCTCCTCTTTCAGCCTCCTGAGTGCTGGGATTACAGGTGTGCACCACCATGTTTGGCTCTACATTTTGTTTTTCTTTTCTCTTCTGTGGTTTTCTTTTCTTTTCCTATTTTGCTGTTAGAAGCTGTTAGAAGACATCCTAGTGTATTTGTCTTGGTACACTTGAATAAGAAGATTGCTGAATCAAAGGACAAAGTCACTTTTGGATTGTGAAAGATGTTGCTAAATTTTTGTGAAATGACAAACTGATTTATGTCCTACCCAAACTGATTTATTCCCTACCTAAAACGTGGCATAATGCCTTTTTCCTCACACATTTACCAGTACTAGGTGCTGGGCAATGTTAAACTTTTTCAAATTTTTCCCCTCAGGCAAGTATATTTCTTTGTTGTTGGTTTTTGTTTTGATTTTTTGTTTTTGAGACAAGATCTTGCTGTATGGCGGAGGCTATCATCAATTCATGATCCTCCTGCCTTCCCAGTGCTGGGATTACAGGAGTGTGCCTCCACACCCATCATCTCTTTGTTTTGGGCTGTATTTCCTCATTTAAGTGAAGTTAAGCTTCTTGGTTGTTTCATTATTTGCCTTTGTTTTTCTGTGAACTGCCTTTGAATGGCCTTGGTCATTTTTCTACTGAATTTTTAGTCTTTTTTCTAAAGCACATTTTGTAACCATTTATCATGTTTTCGAAGTGTTTTTCTAGTTTATTGTTTGCTTTCTGACTTTATGGTTATCTTTTTATTCCCCAGTCAGAAGTATATTTTACATAGTCTTATTTGGCATGCTTTTTACTTACAGCTTCTTTTGATTTTAGGTCACTCTTAATCCCAAGTTATTGCTCATTGACATTGGAAGTTTTGCTTGGCACCATGGTGCAATGCCTATAATCCCAGCAACTCAGGAGGCTGAGACAGGAGGATTGTGTACTGGAAGCCAGAGACAGCCTGCATAACTTAATGAGACCCTGTCTCAAAATAAAATATAAAAATAAGAAGGCTGGGACTGCAGATTTGCCTAGCATATGTAAGGTCTTGGGTTCAACCCCTCAATAGGCCAAATAAAAAAAAAAAGAGGAAGTTTTTCTACAGAGACCACACTCTGAAACTCTTTCTGTCTTTTTAAAGACAGCTTGAAGTTCCTTTTCTACTCTTGATCTTTGAGATCCTGCTCTTGAAAGTAACATGTGGTTTATAATCATGTTTAGAGCCTGAGAAATTAGTTGTGTAGTCATTGTCACTTTTAAAACTATCAGAGGATGTGTTTTAAAAAGCTTTAGAATGTAAGTGTTTAGTGTATTTGTTTACTTTTCACAGACTTATAAGGCTACCTACTGAGCTTTAAAAAAATGGCAAGAAACGGAAGTGTTAGCATCTTAAGTTCAGCATCGCTGGCTGTGGAGTATGTTGATTCGCTGTTACCTGAGAATCCTCTGCAAGAACCTTTTAAAAATGCTTGGAACTATATGTTGAATAATTATACAAAGTTCCAGATTGCAACATGGGGATCCCTGATAGTTCATGAAGGCCTTTATTTCTTGTTCTCCTTACCTGGATTTTTATTTCAATTTATACCGTACATGAGAAGGTACAAAATTCAAAAGGTGAGTATGATGCACTCGAAGTAGAATATAATAATTAGTACTGTTGAATACTTTAAAAGTAAATAGAGCTTTGTTTTGGAGGGGGGACTCTAAATCACTCCTATCCAAGTAGAAATAAAATGAAGGCACATATGTAATTTAAAACTTTTTTAGTAAAATCCACAGAAAAGGTTAAAAAAGAAGTAGGAAAATTAACTTTCAGAATATATTTTATTTAAGTAACTATTATTTCACCAATAAAAACCTGCTTCATGAATTATTTTATATTCTTATTTTCATAAGTCTTTGAAATTCAGTATATATTTTCTGCTCATTTTAGCCCATTTCAACTTAAAGTGTTCAGGAGTCATGCGTTAATTGATACTGTATTAGACAACACAGCCGTAGATCATTATTGATAATATTTCAAGAATTGCTTGTTAAGTTGGGCTTGAAGAAGATACGATGTTTATCTAATTTGGGTTTATAACATTTAATTTTTAAACTAGCTGAGTGGCCGGGGGTGTCGCTTCATGGTGGGCTGTGTGCTTGGCGTGCACAAGGCCCTGGGTTTGGTCCTCAGCATGCTTGCACACACACACATGCATAAACACCCCAAAGAAAAGACTAGCTGGAAAAGAAAGGAATGAGGATTTGTGGATATTATCTTGCCATTCTCCCCACCCTTGAGGTCCCCACAAATCTAAGTGAGTATTTATACGATTAATATATAAAGACCTTGATTAGGGCTCTTAAAAGTTTTGTTCTTCTCAAATAGTTAGAAGTTCTAATAGTTCTAAATAGCTGAGGAGTTCCGCAGCATTTATATCATCCCAAATGAAGAGATGCTCCTAATGTCTAAGTATTTGCTTCAGTGCACTAAATGTCTCTTGAGAGCCTATTGTATACATGGCCAAGGTGTTGAGATACAGGCAGAACCTCTTAAGTGAAGGGAATAAACTGTTCTAATATGTAGTCTGTGTGCTTGACATAGTTCCTAGGAAGAATTTGGACTTGTGTAGAGAGAAAGGACTTTATCAGGGCTTCTGTTTTTTTTTTTTTTTTTTTTTTTTGCGGTACTTGGGGTTGAACCCAGGACCTCACACCCACATGCTCTGCAAGTGCTGGACCACTGGGCTGCACCCCAGCCCATTTTTTACTTTTTGAGACAGGGTCTCTCTAAGTTACACAGACTACCTCTGGTCTCGAACATGTGATCCTCCTACCTCCGCCTACCAAGCCGCTGAGATTATAGGCGATTACAGGCGTGCGCCACCGCTCCCGGCAGGACTTGGTTTTTAATGCCACTGTTTACTCTTCTTTTTTTTGGTGGTACTTGGGGGTTGAACCCAGGGCCTCGCACTTTCTTTCTTAACAAGTGCTCTACCCCTGAGCGGCACCCCTCCTAGCCCATTTTAAAATTTTGAATCTAGACATAGGCTCTCGCTAAATTATTCAGGCTGCCTCTGGCGCCGAACTCTCGATCCTCCTGCGTCTGCCTCCTGAGTCACTGGGATGACAGGTGTGTGCCACTCCGCCTGGCTCACTGTATATTGTTCTAAAAAGGCAAGCTTAACTAAAACTCAAGGGCGTAGGGTCTTGGTATAAGGTAGACACATTGAGAGCGTTCATGGGTGGAGAGTAATATGCATTCAGTTCCATCAGTCGTTGGCTTCTGAGCCTCTCCCAGTGAGTCGCTTTAAGCAAGTCCTAACATTGGTCCCCTCTGGGGTTGACATGGAGGTTCAAATGACTGTGGACTCCATGCCAAAGGAAGGAAAAAGGAGGAGGCGAAGGACTAAAAAGGGGTGCAGCCCAAAGGAAACTATCCTGTCTCAAAGTTACAAGTTTCAGGTGCTTTTAAAGTGCCTGCTTTGAGAGTCAGCATTCAGTTTGGGTGCCTTAAGGTCTGATAAGTCTTAGGTGTGGTTCTGGCTGCTGCATATCATCCACTGATTTATTTATATATGAGTAGGAGTGGCCAAGCCTGCAGCCATGGCACTGTGGTGACCGATCCCGTTAGATCTCGGAAGCTAAGCAGGGTCGGGCCTGGTTAGTACCTGGATGGGAGACCGCCTGGGAACACCAGGTGCTGTAGGCTTGGGAGAAGGACCCGGCAACCCACTCCCAAAAATCAATCTGCCATTGAAAACCCTATGAACAGCAGAGAAGCACTGACAATAGTGTTTCACCTGTTGTACATCGACTTGAGGGCACCTAACAACAACAACAAGGAGTGGCCAGCTGGAAGAAGCCTTTTCCTCCTTCACTGCCCTCTGCAGTTGACTGGTTGGTCACAGGTGGTGCTACATTTTCCATAGATGAAGGCTTTTCCGGTCCCACGTTATGTGAGGAGCATTAACATGAAACATGGCAGGAGAAAGGACAAGCAATAATCTAGTTGGTTACAAGTTGTTGTTGGTGTTAGGTGCCATCAAGTCAATATTGGACTCATAGCGACCCTGTGTACAACAGGCAACACACTATTGTCAGTGCTTCTCTGCTGTTCATAGGGTTTTCAATGGTGGATTGTTTTGTGGGAGTGGGTTGCCGGGTCCTTCTCCCAAGCCTACAGGACCTAGTGTTCCCAGGTGGTCTCCCATCAATTTTCTAACCAGGACTGACCCTGCTTAGCTTCTGAGATCTGATGGGATCCGATGCCACAGCTGCAGGCTGTTACAACTAGGTGCTCATAAAATAGAGTTGAAAGGCTAGGGGTCGTGGCCGCAGTTGTGTCCTCTGCACGTCTTCCTTTCAGTTTCACAGCCACTAACGGTCAGGCTTTGAGCTTTTCCAGTACGAAAGTAGTGATGGCAAATCAATACAGATTTACTCATTATAAAGGAGTGGAAAAGAAAACGTGGCTTGGGGGTGTAGCTCAGTCGTAGGATATTTGCCAAAGATGTGCAAGACCCTGCATTCTGTCCCCAGCACTGTACAATTAATTAATTAAGAAAAATAATAATGTAGGTTAATTAGCAGTTTGTGCATTTTTGTCAGGCCATCCCCCTGGTTTATGCATTTTGAAAGCACCTAACACTGAGATGCAAATAACTATTGCTAAATGCTTTAGAAATTCTAAGATAGAATTTTTGAGAGTAGTATTTAAAATATAGAGTAAATTTTTTACATTGAAAACTGCCACCCCCCCCAGTAGAAGCTGCTGCTGGGAATGTAACAGTCCTGAAGACTTTCTGTGTACAAATGGAATAGACAGATCGACAGCTAATGCACACGCTTGCTAGTTAGAAGAAATTTTATGAGAATAGCAAACTGGACCCTGCAGGATCTACTTCAAAAAAATCATATATAGTATTCATTCTCAAATTTTTTCCTCATAGACATGTGTACTAAAAACTTTTTTTTTTTTTTTCTTTTTTTGCGGTACTGGGGGTTGAACCCAGGGCCTTGCACTTGCATGCTCTATAAGTGCTGGACCACTGAGCTGCACCCCCAGCCCATTTTTTTACTTTTTGAGACAGGGTCTCGCTAAGTTACACAGACTGCCTCTGGTCTCGAACTTGTGATCCTCCTGCCTCTGCCTCCCAAGCCTCTGGGATTACAGGCATGTGTCACTGCACCCGGCTCTAGAAACATTTTCTATTAGTCATTTTTTTAGTTAGTGTTCAACTTCTTGGGTTTCATCATGACATTTCCATACGTGTGCATCATTGTACATTGCTCATGTTCACCCCACTGTACTCTCTCATGATTCCCTCCCCCACTGATCCGCTTCCTCCCCAAAAGTGGTCCCCTCCTGCTTGCGCGCCTTGATGGAGTGTGTGTGTGTCCAAATTCTGCCTTCGGGAGCAAAACATGGTCTCTCTCTTCCTTTCCCCCATTTACCTTTCTTATTGCTTTCTCTACTTCTCTTTAATCCCTTTTCTCACCCTGCATAGGCCCCCTTCTACTTTCATAACTTGTATATTTTAATGTTGACTATACATTGAAATCTAACATCCACATATGAGAGAAAATGTGATGTTTGTCTTTCTGGGTCTGGCTTATTTCCTTAAAATGATGGCCTCTACTTCCACCCATTTTCCAGGAAATGCCATAATTTCAGCCTTCTTTACAACTGAATAAAACTCCATGGTGTATCTCTACCACATTTTCCTTATCCTTATCATCTGTTGATAGCTAGGTTGATTCCATATTTTGACTATTGTGATCCACAATAGACCTGGATGAACAGATGTTTCTGGCCTGTTGAGTTCTGTTCCTTCAGATATATATCCAGGAGTGTTGTAGCTGGGTCATGTGGTAATTCTGTTTTTAGCTTCTTGAGGAACCTCCATACTGATTTCCACAGTGGCTGTACCAGCCTACATTCCCATAAGCAGTGTAGCAAGCTTCCTGTCTCCCTGGATCCTGGCTAGCACTTGCTGTTGTTTTGTTGATGCAAGCCATTGTGACTGGGGTGAGAGAGAATCCCAGTGGAGTTTGGATTTGCCTTTCCCTGATGGCTAGGGATGCTGAACATGTTTTTCATATGAGGATTGGCCATTTGTATTGATTTCTTTGAGAACTGGGAAGCCGTGGCTGGAGCTGTGGCTTGCTCACTCCTCACTGCCCAGTCCTTCTGTCCTCTGCACTTTGAAACTGTCCTATCACCTCCTTTGTGGTTTCTGTACTTTTCCAGTCTTTCTCTCTTTGGAATAGAGTCTATCCATTTTTATCCTGACTCTTTCTTCACTACACCTCCCACAGGCAGATTCTATTCCACCGTGTTATCCTGGAACTTCATGTCAATGTTTTTTCTAAACACATTTTTGAAGCCCATGGCCCTATTGAAGCTATTCCTTTATATTAGGGTGCAGTTATGCCTATTGAAGTAAAATACGGTAAGCTCTGATACTGTACTAGGCATGAATTTATTGTTAACTTTATTATTATTATTTCTTTTTTTTTTTCTTTTTCTTTTTTTTTTTTTTTTTGGCGGTACTGGAGGTTGAACCCAGGTCCTCACGCTTGCATGCTTTGCAAGTGCTGTACCACTGAGCCGCACCCCCAGCCCTTTGTGGGTTCTTTTGTTTTTTTGTTTTTTGCTTTTTGAGACAGAGTTTTACTAAATTACGCAGACTGCCTCTGGTCTTGAACTTGTGATCCTCCTGCCTCTGCCTCCTGAGTCACTGGGATTACAGGCATGTGCCACCACACCTGGCATTAACTGTCTTTTTAACCAATCTATGGATACTCCAAACAGCATAGCATATGGTTTTATTAAAGTTAACCAAACGCTATAATTTTTATTTTATTTATTTTTGCAGTGTTGAAGATTGAACCTAAGGCTTCATGCACGCTATGCAAGCGCTCTGCCACTAAACTACATCCCCATGACCCTAAATTTTGTAATTTTTGTAGCTACCCATGTATCAGATTCTACCCAGGAAATTAGAAGGACCATTGTTGACCCAAGCCTGAATCTTCAGTTTATTTTGTCCTTAGTCATAGACAGAAGGAAAGAATGGGGCTAAATAATGCTCAGGGTAAAAGCACAAAAATATTTGTAAATTATCCTCTCTGATCCCCTCATTTTATTATTTAGGAAACTTGAGTTGTAAGCATCACTGGTAGTGGCAGTCAAGTACTATATAGATTCCAGGTCACTGGATTAATTCTTCATTCCAGACTTCCCTGATTTTTTCAGGAAGAAACCTCTCAATTTGTCTTATGTTTTTTTGAGATAAGGTCTCTGTATAGACCAGGCTGCCCTTGAACTCTCATTGATCCTTCTGCCTCAGTTTCCTGAGTGCTGGGATTACAAGTGTGTGCCACCACACCTGGCCAGGAAGATACCTCTTAAAAATAGAACTGGATCAAGAGATCTAAATTTTTGTTGGTCCAAGTGCTGTTAATAATTACCTGTGACTTCTCTCCATAGGATAAACAAGAAACGTTGGAAGGCCAGTGGAAATGTTTTAAAGCACTTCTCTTTAATCACTTTTGTATTCAGTTTCCTTTGATTTGTGGAACCTATTATTTTACAGAATATTTCAACATTCCTTATGATTGGGATAGCATGCCAAGATGGTACGTCAACATAAATTTGATTTTTATACTCAGTCATGGTTTATTTTCCATTCAAATTATGTTTAATGTTTATCTTCTTTCTTCATTTGGTTAATGCTTGTTTTAAATTTTAGAAATGAGTCGTAGAAAAGTGAAATGTAATGTAAACCATATGTAAAATGTTCCCATTTTTTCTGAATTTTAATGTAATGTTTTCTTGGAAGATGAATTTCTGGCATCAGAAGTTTCTCTGACATCCTTTATATGATTGTGTACAGATATATGTGCTTATGTTTTAAGTCTACAGTGAATGAAAAATATGAGAGAATAGTTTAGTCTATGAAATTCTGTCCTGACGTAACTCAATACAGGTATACCGATATGTAAATATAAGGTCACCCCTCTGTATCCACAGGTTGTGCATTGCTAGAGTCAACCAACTACAAATTGAAAGTATTTTTTAAAAAAGAAAAAAAATGCATCTTTACTGAACATATACTTTTTTTTTATCATTTTCACTAAACATATTGTTTAGTATGACAGTTATTTGCATAGCATTTACATTGTAGTAGATACTGTAAGTAATCTGGACATAATTTAAATATAAGAGGATGTATGTAGGTTATGTACAAATACTACACCACTTTAAATAAGGGCCTTTATTATATAGATTTTTGTATCTGCTGGAGGACCTATACCCACTTCAGAGGGCACTGAGGGATGACTGTATACTTTTTCTACATAATAGATATTCATCATATAAAAGAATTTCAGAGTATATGTATAAATCATTTGTATATCATTTGTTTTGTCATTGCGTTTAAATTGGGTCCTTTGGTAGAAAGAACAGTGGCTTTACTATTAACCTTCATTCAAGTTCTTCATCAATATTATTTTCCTGGAAGTTTTAGATTTTGTTTCTTAACTGTGATTTTGTACCTGTGGGTCTTTGGCAAAACAAGGTAGAATGGAAGTAGTGACCAATCTCTCACCTTATTTCACGTTATTGCATGTAATTATATGTAGAAGTTTTGAGAGTTTGTTGATTAATATATATCCAGTTAGATCAAGCTGGTATCTATTTGGTTTATGTAATATCTCAAGCAGTACTCCCAAGTTAAAAGTCTAGATTGTTTAAGTAAAAGTTACTTCATACTTAAAACTATATTTTCCTCCTATAGGAGTATGCTTTTGGCAAGGAGCTTTGGCTGTGCAGTGATTGAGGACACATGGCACTATTTCCTGCACAGACTCCTACACCACAAGAGGATTTATAAATATATTCATAAAGTCCACCATGAGTTTCAGGTGTGTTGGAATATTTTATACTTTTTTTCTGTTAAAGGCAAAATGTCTTTTTATTGGCTGAGCCTTTAAAAAATTATCAATGATATCTTTATTTCCTTTTTATTGGCATGATCATTAAGAACGTAACATACACATACACACAAAACCAATTCTTTATATTTTCTTCCGTATCTAAATTGAGACCTCAAACAAAAATGTTACAGGTGATAGTTCAGACTCCTCCATCCTGTGGCCAGAATGCTATACATAGCTAAATGCCTGGCATTTTTATAGTGGCTGTAGTAATATTGTTGTTATTGTTGTTAGGTGCCATGGAGTTGATTTCCAACTCATAGCGACCCTACGTACAACAGGTGAAACACTGTTGTCAGGGCTTCTCTGATACTCATAGGGTTTTCAATGGCTGATTGATTTTTGGGAGGGGGTTGCCGGGTCCTTCTCCCAAGGTAGTAATGTTAGAGTTATTTAAATAAGACCTTGAAACAATAAATGTTGAATATTTAATCTTCTAAAACCATTATTGGGCTGGGATTTAGCTCAGTTGGTAGGGCGCTGCGCTGTAGTCTCTGAAGTCCCGAGTTCAATTCCCAGCACTGCAAAAATGGGAGAATGGCCTGGCAATCCACTCCCAAGGCAATCCCAAAAGAGTCAGCCATTGAAAACCCTATGAGGGTCGCTATGAGTCGGATACCAACTTGAGGGCACCTAACAACAACAACAAAACCATTATTATTTTATTTTTAACACATTTTTATCACATAGCTGACTCCCATAGAAACAAACTTTTTTGAGATTATTATTATGATTTTTTTTTAAAAGCAAAACTACTTTGATATGGCTTTGTCAAACTGTTTATGTCAGTATCTTCTGCATTAATCATGATTACAGCCGTCCCCACTTACAGGGGATGTGTTCCAAGAGCCCCAGTGGGTATGGAAAACCAGATACTGCACTAACATCTGAAACAGCTACTATGTAATTAATGGTAAGGCAGTAGACATAGTGTGAGTGCACTGGACAAAGGGATGACTCACAGCCTGGGAAGGATGGGACCAATATTTCATTACATTACTCAGAACAGTGCAGAATTTAAAACTTAAGAATTCTTTCTGGAATTTTCCATTTAATATTTTCAGGTAGTAGTTGACCCTCATATGTGTAATCTCAGAAATTAAAGCCATGGATAAGGAGGGACTACTGTAAATGGTATACTAAAGAAGCATCCTTTTCTTGGCAGAACATACATAAATGCATAAAAATTAGAGTTAAAGTCGGTTGTTTAATTCCTTCATCATTAAGCCATTAAAGATACTCATTAAGATTTTATATCTCTAAACCTTCTGATTGGTGGAAAAAAAGATACTTTTATTGACAACTACTATAAGATATGTATGACTAAATATATTATTATTATTTTTTTTTTTGGTACTGGGGATTGAACCCAGGGCCTCACACTTGCATGCTCTGCAAGTGCTAGACCACTGAGCTACATCCCCAGCCCATTTTTTTACTTTATGAGACAGGGTCTCGCTAAGTTACACAGACTGCCTCTGGTCTCAAACTTGAGATCCTCCTGCCTCTGCCTCCCGAGTCGCTGGGATTACAGGCGTGCGCCACCGTGCCCTGCTATATATTATTCTTATATATATATAAATCATATAATCTTATATAACTATATGCACAAATGGAATATATTAGGGTTTTCCAGAGAAGCAGAATCAATAGTTCATATATGTACAGACAGAGAGATTTATTTTAAGGAATTGGCCCATGGGGTTTTGGAACTAGCAAATCTGAAATCTATAGAGAGGTTGCAGGCTGGAATTTCAGGTCAGAATCCATGTTGTGGTCTTGGGTCCAAAATCTGCAGAGCAGCGAGCTGGAATCTCAGGCAGGGTTTCTGTGTTGCGTTCTTGAGAATTCCTTCTTTCTCAGGAAACATCAGTCTTTACTCTCAGGCCTTCAACTGACTGGAAGAAGCCCCCTCCCATTCAGGAGAGGAATTCCTTTATTCAAAATCTACTGATACAAATATTAACCACGCCTAAAAAATATGTTCACAGCAACTACACTGATGTTTCACCACACAGTTGGGCACTATAGCTTAGCAAAGTAACACATAAAATTACAATATATTGCAAGAGATTAAGGAATTCTTACTGTTTGCTTTAGGCTCCATTTGGAATGGAAGCTGAATATGCACATCCTTTGGAAACTTTAATTCTTGGAGCTGGATTTTTCATTGGAATCGTACTTTTATGTGATCATGTAATGCTGCTTTGGGCATGGGTGACAGTTCGATTGATAGAAACTATTGATGTTCATAGGTGAGTTATGGTTTCTGTTCACATATTAAGGCATCACTAACTATCTTTATTTTCATGGTTATAAGATGATCTGTATTTCTAAGTAGACCAATAGGAGAAGTTTATCTTCAATAAAATAGGAGATCATAATCAGTGGATCAAAGTCCAAACAATAGAGAGTTTTTTACATCCCAATCTATTGCCAGTTTTAAAATGATAATGTGTTATTTGAGCAAGTAAATGTTTAAAACTAGCAATTTCCTTATCTTTCTATAATAAACCTCAACCTAAGTCTAGATTTGAAAAAAGAGTGAATCTCTTATCTTTCAGTGAGTAAGCATATTTCTAGTCTCCGCTGGCCAGCACCAGTGAAAGTACTTACCCCAAGATAGTCCTGCTTGCAACATGGGCATGTTTCAGATGCTTCCTTTCTGTTGAGTAGAAGACATCTTGCAGTAAATTATTTATATTGAAGGCCTTTTTACAGGCTTAATATCTTTATTTTGAAATTATGTATTCACTGCATTTTTGACCTGGGGCTTATAACCGTACTCAGGAATGCAGAATATCACATTCTAAGAGTTGTATTCGATTTTAGATATCAGATATAAAAATAAAGGAGGAAACTCTAAATGGGACTCTTTGAAAATATTTGTTCTCCCAACTACATAAAAGCACAGTGGTATTTTAATTACTTGTGGTACATTTAATTCTAAGTGCCGTTGCCTTAGAAAGTAAAAACAGTTGCTACACAGTGGTTCTTGGGCCTCAGCTTTTAAAAAAGATACTTGATTTTAATTTCACACAAACTTTTACTTAGAAACATACACAGTAATAAGGGCTTTATTTATATGTTACAGATTGTGGTGAAAACTCCCCTAAAACAAAACAGAAAAAGAATTCTGGGAAATCTGTAAAGTTTTGCCTTTTGTAAACATGTCAGAAAAAAAGTGAAGTAGGCAAAGTGGAATTTTACTTGAACTGGTTCCCGAGCGCATGCTTAATGAAAAATGTCCACTATTTTTGATGTATTTCATTAACAATCTTCATCATTTTTATTTCAGTGGTTATGATATTCCTCTCAACCCATTAAAACTCATCCCCTTCTATGCTGGTTCTCGACATCATGATTTCCACCACATGAACTTCATTGGAAATTATGCGTCAACCTTCACGTGGTGGGATAGAATTTTCGGAACAGATACTCAGTATCATGCTTATTATGAAAAGGTGAAGAAGTCTGGAAAAAAGATGGAATAAATTTCTCTCGGAAACCTTCCTGCAGATACACATTTTTCTGATTTGAATCTAGTGGCTAACATTGCTTCTGGAGAGCAGAAATAAGCTGTGTGTTGGCTACCATGTGATAAAAGGAACACTAACAACCTTTAATTAACTTTCTATTGGGAACTTTTCTACTTTGCATACAAGTTCTGTATATGTAGGAATAAATAAATATATATTTAAGTATGGTTTACACGAGGGAGTTTTAAAGGCCATGTTGGTAACCTTCCAAAAAGGTTTTAGGTAATGGAAGAAGTATTAATCTATGATTTTTTTCCCCCAGGACTACCAGAGGTCTAAAGCTGACATTGGTCTTTTAAGTCTTTTAGGTAGTATGCTGGTCATTTCAAAAAATTCTTAATGGTACTGTCCTTGTATTTGATTCTAAACATATTTTAGAATTTGCCTAAAATCAAAATATCATGAATTGAACCGTATCAACTGATACAGTGAGTGACGGAAGCTGTGAAATCAAGAATCCCAAACACCAAAAACTTCCACTCTTATCTGGAGCTGACCAGTTCAGGGTGGTTCTTCCTTCGAAGAGTTGTTTTTGATTGTAGTACAGTATTGACATCTATAAATTAAAGCATTTCTGACTTGATGTAAATGGACTAGTCTAAAGGTTGTTCGAATTACGTGATTTTTTTAAAAATTGAGCTTTATTTCTGCTATTTACTCTTTTATTTTTGTGTCAAGTTTTCATTATACTTGAAGGTGTATCGAATCTTTGTGTACTGACTTGCTGTATTTGCACTTTGAGCTATTGAAATAAATGTGTCTGATTATGTGATTTCCAATTTTGAACACTGGCTGTCACCTTTTATTCTTATAAGGAAAAGTATTGAAATTATTAACTGATTAAGTTTTATAATAAAGGGGATAGTTCTGTTTTTAAGTGCTTCACTTGCTAAATGCTTCCTGGCAGCTGCAACGTGTATTTGTGAGACTTACCTATCGTGGGAAATTGCGTTGACCTAGTGAAATGGCAGGTACTGACTCAGCTCTTGCTGTGTTTTAAAAATGTATATTGTCCACACAGAAGAGAGAATAAAACTAAATTTATTAGGTCCAATATAATCTTTTTTGTGGTACTGGGGGCTGAACCCAGGGCCTTGTGGCTACATGCCCTGCAAGTGCTGGACCACTGAGCTGTGCCCCCAGCACCCTTTTTTTTTTTTTTTTTTTTTTTTAACTTTTTGAGACAGCCAAGTTACCCAGACTGCCTCTGGTCTCAAACTCGAGATCCTCCTGCCTCTGCCTCCCGAGCCGCTGGGATTACAGGTATGCGCTACTATACCCGCAGGTCCAATATAATCTTAAAATTCTGGATTCTTAAGTACTATCAAGAGTTGGTAAGTTTCAGTGTAACATTGTGTTTATAATTATTTTTTAAAGTATGAAGTCATTTTCTAGTAACTCTTTTCCTGTTTTTGAAAACTTATAAAGGAAAGAGGTCCAAATAAGACTGAAGCTATAATTGAGAGCTGGGCACCATGGCACATGCCTGTAATCCCAGTGACTCTCAAGGCTGAGGCAGCAGGATCAAGAGGCCATAAGGCATCCTTCATAATTGAGCAAGTCCCTGTGTCAAGATGAAAAAACAATTTTTTAAAAAGAGGCCTTTGTAGTGCAGCTCAGTGGTAGAACACTTGCTAAGTATGCACAGGGCCCTGGTTTCAATCCCCCAGTACTTCAAGTGCTGGATGCAAGGCACATACCTGTAATCCCGGTGACTCCCAGCAAAATAGGAGGCAGAGGCAGGAGAATCATGAATTTGAGGCCAGAAGCAGCCTGCCTAATTTAGCAAGACTGACTCAAAATATAAAAGATGGGATGGAGGTACAGTCCAGTGTTAGCAAACTTGCAAAGTATGTGTGAGTCTCTGGGTTTAGCTCCCAAGTACTGGAAAAAGACAGACACAGAGAGAGAGAGAGAGAGAGGAAGAGGAAGAGCGAGAAGAAAGGAGGAAGAGGAAGAAAAAGGAAGAGAAAAGAAAAAAAAAGAATTACAACTGAGAACATTTGCTAGGCCATATGTGTTTTTTTGGTTCAGGAGTTTTCCTTTTTTTGTTTTTTTTTGTTGTTTCTGTTTTGTTTTTTATTTTGTTTTTTTGTTTTTGTTTGTTTTTACAGTGCCAGGGATTGAACTGAGGGATTTATCTTTGACAAGGACCCTACCACTGAGCTCCATCCCCAACCCTCAATTGTCTGAGACAAAGTCTGTAGCTCAGGCTGGCCTAAAATTCTTAATTCTGCCACATCATCCCCAAGAGCTGGATTACAGGCACGCACAACCATTCCCATTACTAGGCCCTGCTTTACAGCTTGTACATGGTTCCTGTGTGCCTCATCACGGAGTGTGTGTGGTTGTTGGGTCTTAATCCTCAAACAGCAATTTTGAGGCTATGCTTGTGTAGTTTAGTTATAAGACACCTGTAAGAATCCTTTCATCCTTTTGCCTTTCACCCCCTAATGTGCATAGAATGCCAGGCATCTGAATTAGCAATAGAAAGTGACTCCCTTTCAGCCTTTGGAGAGAGAGTGACCTCTACTGCTGGAAATGGTGCTCAACATTTTAAAAATACTTAGTGCATTCCAATTCACACTTATTTTTTCTCTTTTTCTGATGTTGGTCATGGTAGGCATGCATTCTCCCACTGAGCTAATACCATCAGCCTACTGAGCACTTCCTATCCCCTAAATTGTGGTGTGGGCATTTAGTGTGTGTTCTCATTTAGTCTCTAAGGTAGATGCCACTTTTTCTAGTTGTTGTTATTGTTAGGTGCCGTTGAGTTGGTATCCGACTCATAGCGACCCTCTGTACAACAGGGGAAACACTATTGTCAGTGCTTCTCTGCTGTTCATAGGGTTTTCAATGGCAGATTGATTTTTGGGAGGGGGTTGCTAGGTCCTTCTCCCAAGCCTACAGTTTGTGGTGTTCCCAGGAGGTCTCCCATCCAGGTACTAACCAGGCCTGACCCTGCTTAGCTTCTGAGATCTGACAGGATCGGATGCCACAGGGCTACCGCTGGTTTGAGAGCAGTTAAGATCACAGGGCTGGTATTCTGATTTTGCTTCTTGTTAGGTGCTGTTGAGTTGGTGTCTGACTCATAGCAACCCTATGTACAACAGGTGAAACACTATTGTCAGTGCTTCTTTGCTATTCATAGGGTTTTCAATTGCAGATTGTTGTTTTGGAGTGGGTTGCCAGGTCCTTCTTCCAGCCTATAGCACCTGGTTTTCCCAGGCAGTCTCCCATCCAAATACTAACCATGTCCGACCCTGCTTAGCTTCTGAGATCTGATGGGATCAGACAGCACATTGCTACGGCTGCAGGCCTTCTGACTTTAGAGGCTATATTTACAGATAGTATATTCACTATACTGGAGAGTTGTGTTGTCTACAAAAATCTCAGGGAATACTTTGTGTGTGTGTGTGTGTGTGTGTGTGTGTGGTACTGGTGATTGAAACCAGGGCTTTACACATTCTAGGCAAACACTTCACCACTGAGCTACACCTCTCACCTATTTTAAAATTTTTGGTTTTTGTTTTGAGACAGGGTCTCACTTTGTAGCCCTGGCTGGCCTCATATCTGGAATCCACCTGCCTCAGCCTGCTGGATAGCTGGGATTATAGACATGTGCCACATGCCCAGTTCAGGGAATACTTTTTAAGAGAGATACTTGAAAAAGGAAGGAAGTTACAAAACAATGGTCACCTGGGAAATGGCAAGAGTCATATTTTTAATATTCCTAAGTGTTTGTATACAGAACAAATTTTTTAAAAGTTTATTTATGTTCGATTATCTACAGCTGGGTCCCTTAATTAGCACAGGAAATTGAAAGTTGGCCATACTTTATCTTTTGCTCTTATTTTCTTCAAAAGACATATTCAGTACGTACAGTTGTCAGTGGAATTACTTTGAGTTTGTGCAGTTTCTGAGCTTTCTGGTTTTTGTTTCCTTTTTTTTTTTTTTTTTTTTTTTTTTTTTTTTTTTTTTTTTTTTTTTTTTTTTTTTTTTTTTTGGTGGTACTGGGGATTGAACCCAGGGCCTTGCGCTTGCATGCTCTGCAAGTGCTGGACCACTGAGCTGCACCCCCACCCCATTTTTTTACTTTTTGAGACAGGGTCTCGCTAAGTTACACAGACTTCCTCTGGTCTCAAACTTGCAATCCTCCTGCCTCCGCCTCCCAAGCCACTGGGATTACAGGCGTGCAACACTGTGCCTAGCTTTGTTTTCTTTTTTAAACAAAAATTTTAATTGAAATTAATGAAAAAGGCCTACACGTAACATTTTTCACACGTAAGAACAGAATTAGAAAAACACAGCTATGCTTCTAATTAAACATGGTGAGTTTTATCTCTTGCTTTTATTTCTTCTTTATTCAGAAACCTACCACAATGACAATAGATGAAATTTCTTTCACACACATGGACATACACACACATATATATGAATTTAAATATAAATATTTATATATATACATCCATCCTCTTTATCAATGTTAGTGGGGTACAGAGTAATAAAGCTTTATTTATAATTGGTGGGATACAGAGTAATAAGGTTTATGCAATTTCCATTATGTAATTACTACATCACTTTTGGTTACTCTTTAACAACTTACATATTTCACAGAACCTTTTGGTTAATATATAGTAAAAAAAAAAAAAAGAATGCATTTTTGGGCTATATACCCTTTTTCCCCATGTATATGTGTTTTGATATCATCTATTTTAAGATTATTCTCTACCTCTTTACCATTCCATATTTTTCCCCTCCCATGCTCCATTCTTCAACCTCTGCTCCCCTCCCCACCAGACCCCTCCCCCTTCTTTCTCCTCTGCTTTTCTTTTCCCTGTTAGATAAGCCTGGTTGTTCATATACATATATATATGGGGGTGGGATTTAGCTCAGTTGGTAGAGTGCTGCTGTGCAGTCTCTGAGGTCCCGGGTTTGATTCCCAACACTGCGTAAGTGGGTGAAGGACGTGACAATCTACTCCTGAGGCAATCCTGAAACAATCAGCCATTGAAACCCCTATGAGGATTGCTATGAGTTGGACAGGACTTGACAGCACCTAGCAGCAGCAACAACAAAAATTATATACACACACACACACACACACACACACACACACATATATTTCCTTTAAGTTAATTTTAGCTCCCATATAAGAGTGAGAACATGTAGTATTTCCCTTTTTGGGGGCCTGAGTTCACCTACTTAAGATGGTATTCTCCAGTGCCATCCATTTTGCTGCAAATGACATAATGCCATTCTTTTTTTATTGCTGTGTAATATTGCATTGTGTATGTATACCACAATTTTTTTTATCTATTCCTCTGTTGATGGACATCTTGGTTGGTTCCATATCTTTGCTTTTGTGAAAAGTGCTACATTAAATATGGAAAGGCAGGTGTCTCTGTGGTATGATGATTTATCTCCCATTGATATCTTCCCAGGAGTGGTATGTTGTTGTTGTTAGGTGCCGACGAGTTGATATATGACTCGTAGCAACCCTAGGTTCAACAGGTGAAACACTATTGCCAGTGCTTCTCTGCTACTCATAGGGTTTTCAATGGCAGATTGATTTTTTGGGAGTGGCTTGCAAGGTCCTTTTCCTAAGCCTACAGCACCTGGTGTTCCCAGGCAGTCTCCCAGCCAGGTACTAACCAGGCCCAACCCTGCTTAGCTTCTGGTTCTATCAGTTTTCTAAGGTTTCTCCATATTGAATTCCAAAGTGGCTGAAATAATTTACAGTTCCACCAGCAGTGTAAAAGTGTTCCCTTTTCTCTGCATCCTCGCCAGCATTTTTTATCATTTGTTTTCTTGGCCATTCTTACTGGAGGGAGATGGAATCTCAGTGTTGTTTTGATTTGTATTTCCTTGATGGCTAGGGATATTGAGCATTTTTTCATGTGTTTCTTAGCCCTTCAAAAGTCTTCATTTGGGGACTATCTGTACATTTCTTTTGCCCACTTACATATAGAGTTATTTATTGTCTTGGAATTTGCTTTCTTAAGTTCTTTGTATAGTCTAGATATTAGTCTTCTGTCAGATGTGTAGGATGCACATTGTTTGATTTTCATATGTTGAACCACCCTTGCATCTGTGGAATGAAGCCCACTTGGTTGTGGTGTGTGATCTTTTTTATGTGTTGCTGAATTCACTTTGCCAGTATTTTAATGAGGATTTTTATGGCAGTGTTCATCAGGGAAATTGGTCTATAGTTCTCTTTCTTTGAAATGTCCTTTCCTGGTTTTGGTATCAGGGTGATACTGGCATTATAGAATAAGTTTGGAAGTGCCCCTTCATTTTCTACTGTATGAAATAATTTGAGGAGAACAGGTATTAATTCTTCTTTGAAGGTTTGACAGAATTGTGCTGTGAACCTGTCAGGGCCTGGACCTTTCTTTGTTGGAAGACTTTATTACTGTATCTATTTCACTGAATGTAATGAGTCTGTTTATATGGCTTATGTCCTCCATGCTTATTTTTGATAATTCTTATGTGTTAATGAACTTTTCCATTTCTTCTGTATTTTCTTTTCTTTTTTTTTTTTTTTTTT
>VMDO01012787.1:0-60755 GCA_007922755.1 Pedetes capensis
AGGCTTGGGAGAAGGACCTGGCAACCCCCTCCCAAAAATCAATCTGCCATTGAAAACCCTATGAATGGCAGAGAAGCACTGATAATAGTGTTTCCCCTGTTGTACAGAGGGTCGCTATGAGTCGGAAACCGACTTGACGGCACCTAACAACAACAACAACATTTTTTGTAGCACTGGGGGGCTGAACCAAGGGCTTCACACATACTTTGCAAGCACCCCACCATTACACTTCACCGCAACCTCTTTTTTACTTTTTTATCTTAAGACAGGGTCTGGCTAAATTACGCAGGCTGCCTCTGGCCTTGGATTCATGATCTTCCTGTCTTCCCATTTGCTGGGATTACAGGTATGCACCACTGCACCCAGCCTACTCATAACATTTTTAAAAATAAGACATTAACATAGAAATCTGTATGTCTAGCTTATCTAGAAAAGTGGCAGGACCCAGTACCCCTGAGCTACAGTTCCTATGGAGCAAGTGGGCAGTGCAGCCCCTCCCACCCAGGGCTCCACCCCTGGCCCATTGGCCACCCCGGGGTCCCACTGTGGTCGCCATTCCACTTCCTCCAGTGTCCTCTGTGGTTTGCTGCAGGGCTGCTGGCTGCCTGGCAGCATCTGCTGGGAGCCTCTGATGAGGAGGACCTGGCTCAGAGGGAGGGCCATGCAGGGGATAGTGTGACCAAGAGACCTCCACACCGCACGCCCTGAGCCAGGCCCCATGTGCTTTTCTAAGGATGACCATGAACTGATGATTTCCTCAACAGAGAGGAATCCAGTGGATTCAAAGTTCCAGCTGCAAAACGTCCATCCAGAGTGGAAGGCAGCGTGGAGCGCAGCCTCAGCCCAACGGCCACCGCTCGCGAAGGTTGCAATAGTAGTCCTTTGATGCCTCAAGGTCTCCATCTGTGACACAGGAGGATTACCAGAGCCTGCCCCTAAGTCCTCAGGAGGGTGGAGAGAGCCTGGGGCAGAACAGTGCCTGAAACGCAGGTCGCTCACAGCCAGCGCGAGCTGCGTGCACATTTTGGCTCCTGGATGCTTTTCTGAACAGGAGGGAAAGAGACTGAGTGAAAGAGACTGAGTGACGTGGGCACACAGGACGCTGGTCCCCACCAAGCTCCTGCCTTTGTGAATGTTGCAGAGAATAGAGGCTGGGGAGGCCTGGGTGGAAGACAAGGTGGACGGCAGCCTCTCTCTGACTGGGCCGGGAAGGCCATACTGGGAAGGCCCTGCTGAAGCAGATTCAGAGAGGCTGCTGGTAGGGGTCCCAGGCCTCCAGGCTGCCCTAGCAAGGCACATGCACCTCCTGGGACTTGTTGGAGCATCTGGCTTCCCTGCCAGCCTGTGAGCCCCCAGAGACTGGAAGTTTCTGTCCCCAGAATTGGGCCCAGTGTCCAGCGCACACCTACAACTGTCAGCTGAAGGGTGGCCTGGAGACCCTGCAATGGCTAATCTTGATTGTAGGCTAATTGGATTGAAAAATCACCATTAGATTTGTAAAGCTCACCTCAGGGTGTGTCTACGAGGGTGTGTATGTCCAGAGAGGATTAACTAATGGGAACCTGCCCAGAATGTGGCAGTGCCTCTGAAATCATGTTGTTGTTAGGTGCCGTCAAGTCAGTGTCCAACTCATAGCGACCCTACGTACAACAGGCAAAACACTATTGTCAGTGCTTCTCTGCTATTCATAGGATTTTCAATGGCGGATTGTGTTTTGGGAGTGGGTTGCCAGGTCCTTCTCCCATGCCTACAGCACCTAGTGTTCTCACACGGTCTCCCATCCAAGTATTAACCAGCCCTGACCCTGCTTAGCTTCCAAGATCTGATGGGATCGGATGTCAGGGTGGTACAGCTGCAGACATGGATGATAGATGGGTGACAGATAAATGCAATAGAGATACAACCTCCCACCATGTCTATTTCCTTTGTTGGGTACTGACTGATGCAAACTCCTGCAGATTTACTTATAAGCCGTCGGGATAGGTTGGTTGTCCTTTAGATAATATCTGAATTTGTATTCATTATATTCTAACCAAGTGATGCTCTCACACTGCAAAACAAAAATGCATTAAATTCAAGTTTTGAACTCCACCATCCATCTCCATCTCTCTTCCCTCCTTAGAAAACAAGCCAAGACCATATACACCTCCATATGTTATATGTATGTGTGTATGAGAGTGCATGCATGCATTTATGACTGGACCAGAGAAAGGCAGGCTGAATCTAAGATCATGCAGGAAAATGATCATCATACTTCTTATTTAAAATACTTAATAAGTGTTCGTGTTTGATTCTGCAGTAACTTGGCCTGGTGCACTCCTGAGGATCTCACGGGTTGGGGCAGATATTCTAATTGAGACTCCCATTGCCAGCTGTGAGATTACATCTAGAGACTCCTGAAAGGAGAAAGATCTTTGACCTGGGTAGGTGGAGGAATGCTGGCAAGCATGAAACACTGTTCAGGGGGTCGTGAAGAGAGGTCAGGGCCAGCTAGCCTTAACCACCATCAGTGGCTGGGAGAGGAAGGGTTGGGGGTCCCCTGGCAGAGGGAGGGGCTCTTCTCAACCACTGAACCAAGCATAGGTCCCCACTCCATGGCAAGAGGGGCCACTTGGCCTCCACAACTCCTCGCTCGGGCTACGTCCTCTCAATTCACTTTCCAGGGGCCTCAACAATCATGTCCACCTTGATCTATCACTTAAAATGTCTACGTCCTCTGAGTCCCCTGGATATACCTCAGGTGTGGCATCAATGTCATCCAGTTGGGACTGTATGAAAGCACATTTTCCCAAGTCTCATGAGACCCTCTGCATCTACAGTGAAACCCAGGACAGGAAGCCTAGATCCCGATCTACCTTTGCTTTAGCAGAGGGGCCCCGAGGAGGGGCACACAGAAGAGGGGCTTAGAAAATCCTGCAGCCACCACACTTGAACCTCTCTGGTAAAGAACATGTGGAACTATTGTGCTGGTAGGTGCAGCCCCAGGGAGCCGAGAGGGAAGGCCGGGAAGACAGAGAGAGAGAGAGGTTCTACTGTGTGCAGAAACAAGGGAGAAAATCAGAACAGATGAAATTTTGTTCAACTTTAGAGCAATTTAAATGAAGCAGGGGCACTAGAGCTGAATTTTAAGATGGATCTAAGCTACGGAAGGCCCGATGCCCCCCCATCTTTCCCGCTCACCCCTCTCAAGGATGCTGGGCATGGAGTGCTTTGTCGATTGGATCACAAAGCCAGCTCCACTAAGTGTGGATGCCCCTTGCTCTGCCACGGTGCTGCCTCCTGTAACAAGTCCTTCCATGTGAGACAGCATCGAACTCAGGCTGCCAGACTCAGAGCCGACCTGACGGTCTGCACCACACATCCCAGGTGCAACTGCACCCTGTTTGCACTGAGAAGCTGTCTATACCGCTCCCCAGCCTCTGGGCATCTTAAGAGAAGGGCTCTGCCAGCCTGTTTGCCACTGCAGGGACCTCTGGGAGGGAGAGATCTCACCGTTCTCATTCACCTTTCCCAAGCTGACTTACAAAAGGCACAGCCTTCCTACTTCTCCCTGCACTGCCCAGTGATGGCTATCATCGATCTACTTCCCACCTATAAGCTCTGCTCTGTGTTAAGCTGTGGCCACAGCATCATTAGGAAGGACACCTGCCCAGGGGACAGAGGAGACCTTGAGAGGCCCTGGCAGGAGCGGAAGCAGGCAGTGATGTTTCCTCCTTGTGGCCACCGCACCCAGCTCACCTGGGCATTTCTATGGCAAGAGTCACCTCAGAGCAACAGGCGCAGGTGGAACTCACTGAAGGCATTCTGTTCTCAAGCCTGGTTGTTTTGTAGGATCCCAGTTTCCTCCTGCAGGAGGTGCCCATCCCGGAAAGCGTGTTCATTGTTTATCGGGCTTCTGTGAGTGTGCACAAACTGGACATCCACAAATAGAGGTCTCGCGTTCTTCATTGCAGACATTTTATTTCCCCAGATGGGTTTCCAGCGGGCGCTGTTGAACACTTGGCTCTTATTTGATCTACTTTCTGTCCTTCAGAGACTTCCTAGCTAATTGTGATAAGCCAGTGAAGAGGAGAGTTTACTCTTCAAAGAACTGAGCAGTCGGTGTTCGGTGTTTATCTAAAACTCCAAAACCCAGTGTCTGTCTGTCTGTCTGTCTGTCTGTCTGTCTCTCTCTCTCTCTCTCTCTCTCTCTCTTTGCCAGTACTGGGGTTGAAGCCCTAGGGCCTTGCACATGCCAGGATGCCAGGCAAGTGCTCCACCATTGAGCCACACCCTAAGCTTCTTTGTTTATTTTTTATTTTGAGACAGGGTCTCACTAAGGTTCGCCATCTGCCTCTGGCTTTAACTCGTGATCCTCCTGCTTCTGCCTACCAAGTTGCTGGGGTACAAGCAGGGACCAAGGCATTCAGCTCCAGACTTATTTTAATAATGCAAATTATCAAACCATACCATTTTTAGTGTAGAGAAAATGCAGTACAGCATTTAACAGCAGCATCCCCAGAGACAAGCATCCACAGTGTGAATCCCAGCATTTCCACTTGCCAGCTCTGTGACCTGAGACAAATCAGTTAACTGGTCTGTGCCTCAGTTTTCTCATTCAAAATGGGAAAACAATAGCAATTAGTGCATAAGGCTATCACAAAGATAATGTTTAAAGAACTCAGAGCAAGCAGAGCTTGTTTTTGGGGACCTTCGAGTCGGATTTGACTTACGGCGACCCTATGCAGGACACAATGAAACACTACCCAGTGCTATTCTGTGCACACGATCTCTGTATGTTTGAGCCCAATGTTGCAGTCGCTGTGTTTCTTCTTATTCCGAGTCATGACACATCAGGAAAAGGAGGTCCCAGGGGCTTTGCTCCATTTCTGTGATTAAGGTTGACTACTTTGATGAGTCAACTCTTTCCCAGTTGTTTCTTGAATGCCTCCAGCCTAGGGCGGAGGAGGTTGTTTTCCAGCACTGTATTTGACAGTGCTTCTCTGCTATGCATAGGGTTTTCAATGGCTAATTGTTTTGAGAGTGGGTTGCCAGGTCCTTCTCCCTAGTCTGTCTTAGTCTGGAAGCTCAGCTAAAACCTGTCCACCATGAGTGGCCCTCCTGGTATCTGAAATAGTGGTGACATAGCTTTCAGCATCACAGCCACACGTAAGTCCCCACAGCATGATAAGCGGACAGATGTGTTGCAGGGAGAATGATGCTTAGCTCACGATAAATGCTATATGCATTTGCTATTGTTATTGTCATTGCCATTATTTTTATAAGCTAAATTTTGCTGAAATGGATACCACAGATGACTTACCTCTTTCACTCATTCATTCATTTCCCAAGGGTTATTTCTATCCTCTGAGGACAGTGCCAGGTGCCACTGTGGTTAAGCTGTAGACTTTCTGCATCCTGCTGGTCATAAATTGGGAAAGGTTAGTTTCATTTGTCTGAGTGGAGCTGACCTGTGCCTGCAACACGAAACCTATTCCAGTGCATTTTCTCTCAGTGACCCAAGACTGTACTTGTTTTCCATGGGCTCTGGATGCTTGTACAAAGAAAACATCACCCTAATGAGGTCAGTGGTAGGAAAGAAACGCGGCAGGCTTGTGGAGTTTCTGGTTGAACAATGACGCCCCACCCCCCTAGTCACCCAGCCTCCTTGTGCCTTCAGGATCTCCTCAGTCCCTTGATTTTGTGCAGTTGAAATAGATGAACAGGAGATCCAAGTTTCTGTTGTTCCCTTCCACAACCTTGGTACATTCCGAACGCAGGTAAGTTTTCCATGGCCAGGATCTCGTCTACACAGGGATGACCTGCATTTTCCTCTCATCAACTGCTGAGACACGGACTCCCTGCTATGAGCTCCCCTCTGCGCCACCCACTCTGTGCGGACAATCAGATTACACGTGTTCTTTTTCAGATTTAATTAGGGGCAACATCTGTCTGCCCAGGATGAGGCAAACATGTGTAGTCCCACCCTTAAAACAAAGGTGTCCTCTGCCACTCACAAAGGATTTGGGTGCTGAGATTAATTATCCTGCACATTCTGAGCAATTGTCCATATATGCCAGGAAGACCATGTTTCATGGAAACGGGATAAATGTGAAGGCAGGAAAGCTTGTGAAGACGTCATTTGAGCTCTGTGGGTAGCTTCTCTCTATTGCAATAAAACCATTCAGCTAAGGAGTACATCAAACAGAAACATACCTAGCACCCAGCCCACTCACTGCCGCGTGTGAGCATTGACGGGAGGAAGCCCTTCCCAAGTGAGTGGCAATTACCTCCAGGGACATCTGAGGATTTGGGGAGTACTTTTTGTTTATAATAACTTGAAGGATGGGTGCTACTGGCAACTTGGGTGCAGAGGTTAGGAATACTGCTAAACCTCCTAAAACGCACAGTGCACCCCATAGCCAGGAGTTATCTGGACCTGAATGTCTCTAGGGCTGAGAGTGAGAAAGCCCACTCTATGGGCTGGTGTGGGGTACAGCAAACTACTTTCATAAAAACTTCCCTTGCGAGGCTCCCTCATCAGGTAGGTATGATATAACCAGACCAGGAATGTGTGAACACAATGTCATCTATAAGGCCTAGAGTTATCACTCACCTGACAAAATTATTAAGAACATTTTTTGAGCTGGGCACCGTAGTGCATGCCTGTAATCCCAGTCATGTGGGAGGCTGAGGCAGGAGGATCATGAGTTTGAGGCCAGAGGCAGCCTACACAACTTACTGAGCCCTGTCTCAAAATAAAAAATAAAAAGGGGGTTGGGGATAGAGTTCAGTGGTAGAGACCAGCCTCGCACATGTGAGGCCTCGAGTTCAACCTCCCTGTGCTAAATAGCAAAACAAAACAAGAAGAATTTTTCTCTGAACAATAAAGCTAGCCTCAACCTTCATTTTTGTGTCATCAATGTAATTATCATTTGTTGAGCAGTTAGTGGGCACACTGGCTTCCTAGTAGTTGTGAGAATTAACGGCCACATGTTGGAGTAATGGGCACAGTGTACCTCCAGGCAGTATATACTGTAGGCAAAAGGCAAAGGGGCTGCACGTAGCAGTTAGCATGAGGCGCTCTTCCTGCAAAATTCTGTCAGAAAACCACATTGGAAAGGTAACAGGAAATCAGGCCCTCCAGGAGATAGCAGAAAGCTAAGACAGGCAGCCACACTTCTTCTCCCCTCATCTGCATTCCACAGAGAAAACAATCCCCTCAATGGAATTAGTAGAGCCCACCTTCTGGTGGGCCTCCCAGGGTCCTGGAGTGAAGGCCTCATTCCAGTCCTTGCCCTGTGGGGTCTACAGTCTGCTCTTGCTGTGCCAGTTGAACGCCCACATGAGGGACGGGTCAGGTTCACCTCCACTCAAGCTTCTGTTCACCTGTAAGACCCCAAAGCCGGAGGCAGGTCGGTTCTGCCCTCTCAGGGACAGCTGGCCAGGGCCCCTGCCAGTGTCCCATCACTACAGCAAGCACCGGCCACAATCCACCTATGAAGAGAGAAGGTTTATTTTGACTCCCAGTTTCAGCAGTTCCAGGTTGTGACAGTTGGTCCCGTTGCTTTTGGGCCTCTGGCGAGCAGCATATTGCGGTGGGTGCCAGGCAGGCCAACCACTCACCTCAGGCCAGGAAACAAGGGAGGAGGAGGAGGAGCCCTGAGGCCAGCGTCTCCTGGGTTTGAAGGCCTCTGGTGGAGCATTCCACGCCGCATGCAACTGCACTGCGTTTATCCGGTTGCCTCGCCAACACACAAGCCACAGCCGCCACATCAAGGTGGGAATCGCGCAGGTCCACTGTGATCCTACCAGAGCCTCTGCATGTCTGTGGAGGGTACTGACTGACCTGTCCTGTAGCTCACGACTATGACCGATGTCCTGCTGTATATACCTCCCATTTCCTTCTGACGTCCTTCAGGAGAGAGCGTGGAATCCCACACCAGGAAGCCAGGTGGAGGCTGGGAGAGGGGAGGATGGCTGGGCTTCAGCAAAGTTGCACGGATTCTTTTGGCCCTGAAAGCACTCCATGGAGTTAGGGTTGTCCTTCCCCTCAGGCAAGAAGCCAAGGCACAGAGAGGCTAAGTGACAGCTCGGGGCCTTCTGAGTCGCTGTTGGAAAAGTCTGGGTGTCTCAGAGCATCCGACCACGGAGGCCAAACTTGCCCCAGACAAGTGCACTGGGCCTACAGTCTGGCCTCCCCCACTGCCCAGCTGTGTGAGTGGAAGGCCGGTTCCTGTCTGAGCCTAAGTTTGAACATAAGAGTGACTCGGGAAGGTGGTGCCCGAGCCAGAGCAGAGCACATAATGAGTGTGGGGGCAGGGACGGTGGCGAAGCTGGCTCGGTGGTCACCACCGTTACATCTCACGTGCTCCAAGACACTGGCCATGCACAGCCCCCACGTGTGTAGGACAGGACGTGGGTCTGGCGTCTAGTCAGACTGCACCATGAAGATTGAGGTCAACCTGGTCCAATGATGCAGCTACAGCATGCGGAACTCAGGCTTAGCTGGAGGCATCTGGTTGAGACCTGCTAGGGCTTATTCTCCATAAACATGGCTCTGCTTCCAGGACACTGTGCAAACATGCCCCGGATTGTCTGCCCTAATGCATTTATGTAGTTTCCGCCGAGATGCTGTTAAACAACACAACATCTATTTCACACTTGAAGGACAATTCTTCAGCCTTTTAGCTCCACCACACTTGTGAAAATTGGGCCATGTTATCTGGCCACCAATAGGAAAAGCCAGAACATCTCTCCACACGTGATGAATTCCTATCTAATGCAATAGCAAGGGGACCCAAAGCAGCTTTCATTCTTTAATCATTCGAACTAATTAGTATATAGGATTTTATCTAAATCTACCCAGGATGACAGATACAGTAGGCAATTAGCAATGCCAAGTTCTCCAAAAGGTGATTGGAAAGGGCCAAGCTCTTTTGTTATTTCTGTTTTCCTAAAATAGACTCTGGCCATACCTTAGAAACCAATAAAAAGAAGAGAAACGTTGTAGGCAATGTCAACACTGGCTGGCTGTTTGCATTTTGTGCTCTTTGCAGAGGATTGGAAATGTTTCACTCTGGAATGTATGGCATTTCATTCCCACCAGTGAGATGAAGACCTTAGACTCAGCACTGAGACACTGACCTTGATTTTACCCAGTCCCCCCAAAGCATGATTTCCCCAAGAGAACACTTATGTTAAGGCCAAATAGACAACTTTCACCTCCCATCCACTACCTGGCCTTGAGTGACAACCTCAGGGCCCCTTCCTACACGCTTCATGTAGCCCCAGCTGGGGGCTCATGTGGCAACACAGTCTCATCTGCATAGAAAGACCCCAGAGAGTGGCATCGGTTTTTCAATTCCAAGCCTACTGAATTCTACTTTCCCATTCCATTTAAAAAGCATACAGGAATTTTTTTATAGAAGAGGAAGGAACTAAGGAAATGAAGCCCTGATTTATGCTTTGCTTGTTAGGGGTGAGGCCCTGATGACCGTAAAGGCCATGACGAGGAGCACCGTACGATTGTGGATTCCACAAAATCCTTGCCAAGCGGGTGTCTGCTTTGGAGGGGGCAGAGTGCTGACTTACACCACCGTGGGATGAGGACAGGAGACCCCTGTCAGCTGCCACTTGGTGTCTCCCCCCCTCAGTTCCGTGGTCCTCCGTCTGGCTTCTGCACGCAGGTCTCCTCAAAGGTCAGATGTCATACAGTCCAGGAGAATGGACTGGTGGGCAGGTCTGCAATCAGGCGCCTCAGCTGGGACTTGTGCTGTAAGGCCACTGTCTTCAGTGACACGGCCCCTCACGCGAGGAAGCTGTGGGTCTGTTCTGGCCGCGGCTGCAATGGCATTTGCTGGTGCTGTGGGCGTGTGGTGAGAGCACAGCAGCTTCGCTTGTGCTATTACCATGCATGCTGCCTTGGCGGCTTTCTTTGTAAAGGCTGTCTTTAAGGAAATAATCCAATGCTAAGATGACTGATGAAAATGAATTCAAAGTGAAGTAGTCCAAAATTGGGATTTCTTAGGAGGGAGGTTTCAGGCTTCACAAAATCTCAGCATAGTAAAACCAGAGCCCACTGAATTGCCGTTCCTGACAGCTGAGCAGAATACCAGGACAATAAGCAGAAAAGGCATTTTGAGCTGAAAAGCATCGTGGCACCTCATTTCCATCGTGGCATGTGCCGTGCGTGTAAATCCTTTGGAGCCCAGTGTGAAGGTCCTCATAGGAATAGAAAAGCCCCGGGTCATGGAGTGAGAAGACTAGGCCCATCACAGCCGTCTGCAGCTGTGGGTCCTTGAGTTGGGCACTTAACCTTTGTGAGCCTTGGCGTCTCCTCTGCACAACAGGGCGGTGAGATTGGCCCCACGGTGCCATCGTGAGGGCTGCAAAAGCCTCTGACCCCAAACGTCCCTGCACCTGCCTGCTCAGCACACTTCTTCCCCCTTTGCTGTCAGGAAAGGTCACTTTGCTGTCTCAGGGAGAGTCAAGCAAGACAAAAGGATGGAGCCGGACTCTCAGTACTGTACCACGGTGCATGGTGGCCCAAGAGCCCTAATTTCCGTTCCTGGACAAGACTTTAGAGAAGAATTTCCCCCTTAAGATGATAAATGTCTATTCTCATCTCCACTCCTTTCTTTTTTCCTGTTTATCATTTAAAATATGAATTCAGGTTTTGTTTACCAAGAAGAGATGGTGAGCAACTGCAGCTTCAGTGATTAGATGGCTCTCTCCTCCACCTCTGCTGGCTTGATTGCTGCTGTGCTTCCCCGGTCTTCACATAAGTGATGGCACCATTCACCCCAGCTGATTGCAGCAGGGGGCAGGCCGCTGAGCCATCCCTCTTCCCTCTGATTTCAATTGCTTTGAAGTGGCACTAGGTGAACGAGGGTGAAGAATAAGGAAAAACAAATATGGGTAAATAAATGCAGAATAAAAGGACCCAAGCAAGAGTACGAAGAATATCATGCCCTTTTATCTCAATACCCTGTAAGAAAAAAACTGGATTTCAAGCCTTCCATGCCTATGACCACACAGAAAGCATGTGAAAGATCGTAAACAGAAAAGAATCCGCTGGAGGCACCTGAGGTCCCACGGTGCATGGCATTATATTTCCCTCTAAGCAGCTCTGTCTGTTTAGTGTCATTAGCTCTTTCATAGAGGACAATTCTGACATCAGAGGGAAATGATCTTCTCCACAGCCAGGCGACAGTGCTGGCAGGAACCTGGATGTTTTCACTGAAATCCTGTGTCTGTTTGTCTGCTCTAAGGCCCATTCTGCTTTCAGATGTCAGCCTGGCCATTCTGACTCTCCAAGGGCTTAAGATATACCTTGTGTCTGGGGTTCTGGCTGGAGGGACACCCCTTGCCTTCTTGTTGTTGTAGTGGTTAGGTGCTATGTTGTCAGTGTCTGACTTATAGTGACCCTACACACAACAGGTCAAACACTATTGTCAGTGCTTCTCTGCTATTCATTCAGGGTTTTTGGTGGATGATCGTTTTTTGGGAGTGGGTTGGCGGGTCCGTCTCCCAAGCCTATAGCACCTGATGTTCCCAGGCAGTCTCTCATCCAAGGACTAACCAGGGCTGACCCTGCTTAGCTTCCAAGATCTGACGCCACAGTGGTAAAGCTGTAGGCACGTCCCTTGCCTTAGGGAAGGTGAAATACCACTTCTCTGGAATTGTGCTTCTTAGCTTTCCTGACAAACTAACTTAAGCAGATCTGCTACTTCTCATTCCAAGAGTCCTCAACCTTGATGTTACTGATAACTGGCCAGTGGCAGGCTGGACACTTCTCTGTTGTGGGGAGCTATGCTGTGCATTGCGAGAGTTTAGCTGCATCCCTGGTCTCTACCCTCTGGATACCATTACCCCACCTACCCCCTGTGACAACCAAAACCATCCCAGGCCTGGCCATAGGTATTGCAAAGGCTATAAGTGCGCCAAGGTGACAACCATTGCCTCATCTCTATTCAGAATACAACTTACAATCACACACAATTATATTTTCCTGTCAAATTACTTGTTTTATTGTTTAATGAAAAATCAAGAACTTTCTATTTCTAAATCTTCACTCCAAATTTTAAGGGAAAACACAAGAATGTTGCAAACCTGGCAAACCCCAAACAAATAACCAACATGCCATATGGGATTATGTCTGGGTACAGAATTCTCACAAATATATTCCAGATTCAATGTACAAAAATATCTGCCTAATGATATGTAGTTTCAGAATAAACACTTCATTTTTCTCCTAAATGAGCATTCAGTTTATAGAAATAGAAAACTAATGTATTTCTCAGCTGCCAGAAAAAATCTCCATGGTATTCAGAGATATTTGTTGATTATTCTTTTAACTATATAATGTTTACATTATTCAAACCAAAAATACTGAAACGATAGGTCTATGGATCATTTTGGATTTGCTTCCTTGACTGGCTTTAAAATCCAGTTTCATGCTTAATGATAAAGTCTAAGAAGAAACATCTTGATAAAATAGAGAATCGATCATAGGTTTCTCATCTCACCAACAAAATTCTGAGTGAAAGGAGCAAAGAAACCTAAAAATAGGGAGAAAACTACAACAGCTTTCGAAAGGAAGAGTAACTGTACAGGGCACAGAGTGACGAGGTTTTGCTGGGCGCTGTGCACATGAAGGGGCCTTGGGGAACATGGAGGGCCAGTTCTGGGCTGATGTGGGGGAGCAGCTCAGCTGCCGGTAGGCAGAGTGTCTGCAGTAGACCCAAGTATTCCAGAAGAACCCACTGGGAGGTTGGTCTTCAAAGCAAGGAGGGAAGAGCAGGGTTTTTTTCTGACTCCAAGCAAGAAAGAGGTGGGGTTTGCTCACGGACCAGGAACAAAGACTCCCAAACAAAAAATGGGACAAGGAAGCTGGAAGAATGTTTTCCATAAACCAGAGGCATCATCACACCCAGGAGGTTCTCATGCCAAGCCGCCTCTCAGCCCCCTTGATCACTTTGACATGAGATCAGAAGCCCGGCAAAGTCCAGGAGGACAGTGAACACCCGTGAGGAACTCAGCTGTCAACAATGCTTGGAGGAAAATATCGCATGTTGGAGGCGAACACCTCTCCCTTAAAGATGTCTACACACAAAGAAGGATCTGTGCCAGATTTTCTATGCTGCTTTCTTGAACTGTTATGGAAATTCCAGGTCACGGGATGAGTGATTGGTTGATCGATTTATCAGTTCTGAAAAGCCAAGGTCAGCTGAAAACAAAAGAAACAGATCAGTAAGCTGAAGTTCTCCAAATCATACCCACAGCCGGTAAACATTTAACATTAACTACACGCCAAGCATTGTGCTAAATGCTTTCTCTTTCGTAATGGAATTCTTCTTCTTGCTAACTGTGTACATTACACAATTTGTTTAACCTCTTTGGGTCAGCACATCATCCGTCATTGACCCTTTTGGCATTTGTGAAATCTTGCTTGGTGGCTGACAACACGCTATTCTCCTTCATACTCTCAATACACCCCAAGGGAGGGAAGTCCATTTTTTCACTTCAGCTATGCACAGTTCCCGCTAGATTGTAAGGGACACCTTTCCAGATCCCCTGTGTGTGTGCGTGTGTGTGTGTGTGTGTGTGTGTGTGTGTTGAACCCAGGGACTCGCACATGCTTCGAGAGTGCTCTCCTTTCTATGTGTCTTAATTGTATGAGCTTTCATTTGTTCAATGGGTGTTACTTTTCTCTGTATTATTTTCCTTCTTTGTTTATTCTCAAAATTTGTTTCATTTGTTATAAAGCTATCTATTTGGTGGACACAAGTCCAAGATTTTTTAACTTCCTGATGAATTATCTCCTTCCCCATGATGTAATAACCTCTTCATTCCTAACTATCCCTTTTACCCCAAAGCCCTTTGGGTCTAAATCCTAGAACTCTCTTAGTTTTCTCTTAGTTAGGGTGTATACAGCATATCTTTTTAAATTATTTTAATTTTCTTTTAATTATTTTAGTTAAAAGAATTTTTAAAATTCTTTAATTTCAGTCCAAAATGGGCTTCATATTTTCAATCTTTCTCTTATAAATAGCATATTGTAGAAATTTTTGAAGTCCAGTCTGAATTTTTTTACTTTCAAATGAACAGTACAATCTATTTTCACTGTGGTTTTTAAAATTTAAATTTGTTTGCACTATCTTAATGTGTTAATGATTTTCTCCTTCCTAATGGCATAATAAATTGAGTAGCCTTCATTTCTTTTTTCTTCTTCTTTTTTCAATATTTAATCAGATTTGGAAGTTTTGCCTTCTATTTCTATCTCTTTATTGGTAATCCTTAAAATCTTAACATTATATATTCAACTTTCAAAGTCTAAAATTAATAAATATTTATATTCTCCTTTCAAAGAACATGTAGACCTTAGACTCTTGTAACTGATCAGCCCCTCTTAGATCTCCTATGTTCTAGTTATGGGGATTTAATTTCTACCTTCTGTATAAGCCACCCACACTAAACAATTTCCCAGTATGAACCATAGGAAGTTATAAAGTTGAAAAATAAGGAACAGAAGTTGTGAAAGCAGATGGGCAAAGTGTTGTTGTTGTTGTTGTTGTTAGGTGCCGTTGAGTTGGTATCCGACTCATAGAGACCCTCACAGGGTTTTCAATGGCTGATTATTTCGGGATTGCCTTGGGAGTGGATTGCCAGGACCTTCTCCCATTTTTGGGGTGCTGGGAATTGAACTCAGGACCTCAGAGACTGCAGTGCAGTGCTCTACCAACTGAGCTAAATCCCAGCCATAAAATCCCAGCCTAAGCACAAAGTGAGACATTTCAAAAACACATCTAATAGGATCTCAGTCAGGGCAGTGAGGAAGTACAGGGGAGTCATAATTAAAGAGGCGATCTTCAGAAACCCACAGAACCAAAGGACAATAATCCATACATTTAAGAAGCACAATGAACCTGGTACAGCACAAATGATATCAATCCCAATTAATCTAACAGGTTGAAGCAGCACAATATCAAAGATACCGAAAGAATCTCAAAAGCAATCATAGGAAAGGAAGTGGGCCATGTAAAAAGAAACAATAATTAGTTTCAAGAAGATTTTTTTTTTTTTTAATCAAGCACAAGAGAAGCAGAAGAAAAGAGGATGGGGACTTCAGACTGCTGAGGGATGAATGTCTGTTCACCTCTGCCCAGAGTGGAGGTGAGTAAAGAACCTTTCAAATGGAAAGGAGCTAGGAGGTTGACATTCACAGATTATCATTAAAAGAATGAGTAAGGATTAGATATTTCAAGTTAATCCATTATTGCTTTGGTTACAAATTAAGTGTGATATCTCAATTGCTTGCTTTTTCTTGCCAACTAGCAAAGAACCAACAGGATGTATTTTTCTGATTGCTTGAAGTCCACTATTTGGTTTACTTTGCCTTTTAATTCACAGAAGAGGAAATCAAGTAAAACATTATTTCAGTGAGTAATTTCTAGATTGTACTCTAGAAACCATAATACAGGTACACAAGAAGACAAGGTACAAGCATGTTTATTGTTATCTTTTGATAATATTTAAAACTCAAAAGCAACTTAAAAAACATCAATTAGGAAATGGGAGGATAAAAATCATGGCAGACAATGAAATTTTACAGAGCAAGGGTCAACAAACTCCATTTGGCCCTTGAAGTCTAAATATTTACTCTCTGACCCTGTAAGAGGAAGTTTTCTAGCTATGTTAAAGAGCAAATAAAATGCATTAATGCAGGTACTTCTATAAGTATAAAAATGTAGCACAGTATGGAAGAAGAAAAAGCAAGATTCAAAAGAATATGTGCAATACAAATAGAAATAAGGGCCTGGCTGCATGCTCACAAGAAAAAGATGACAAAGGGGCCCAGAGAAGAGGATCCTTGGGCTTCAGAATCCTGGGAAAGCAAGTAGGGAGGGGTAGCATTAGTGTCATATTTATTGCACTTATTAGTGCCCAGATGTAAATGTTAACACTTGTGAAGAATATGCTTTTGTACAGTTGAGCTATCCCATAATTTAGAATAAAAATTACAAGATAAAACAATAAAAAAGAAATGCCCCAATAGGAAAAGTAGGCTAAGAATGTGAGCAAAGCTAAACAAGTATGACAGATAAGTGTATCCTGAACAGGAACCAACAGACATCAGTTTTAAGAAGGGATGTTTCAAGACAGCACCTCTTGATGTCAAGGATGAGAAAAGAGGATCCCCTCACACTCCACGTGCTACATCAGGTACTGCATTGCTCAGTTTTATGCGCCCCCTCCCACCATACCTAAGCCTGATCATACACTCTTCTGAGGGCCAGATTTGTGTCTGTTTCCACCTTTGCATAGCCGGCACCTGTCACTGTATTTCGGATAAGCTGGCTATTTACCCTAACTGGATCGGAGTAAATGCAAGAGTCTACACTCTCTGCATTGAGCTGAAAATATTGATTTTTAAAATGTCAGCTGTGCATAAGAAAAGTATACAACAACCATCTGCTGCTTTTCATCCTGAAAGTTTAGAACTCTGGTGCACTCCCAAAGCAGACAGAATCGAGCAGAAGAATGGAAATCAGATCTTCACTTCCCCATATGGGGGCAAGTTTTAAGAGCCATTTTAATGCCAAACAGGTCAATCAGGGTCTAATTGCCTTTGATAGATACTCTAGAAATCAGAAACATTCTTTACATAGATCTGAGTGCCACTTGAAAAGATGACAGCCTTCCTCACCTTTGAAGCAAGCAAAGACAATCAGAGCCTCAGCACCCAGCCTGGGCCTCACCATGGAACGCTAGACTAGAGAGTGGAGTGAAGACACAGCAGGCGCAGAAGCAGCCCGGAGACACACTCAGCGTAACTCAGACAACACGGGTCTCGTTGCATGTCAGAAGATGTTCCCAGAGCTGACTATCTGCTCAAACTCAGAGAGACTCCAACGGTGAACAGATTCAGCCAGACCAGCCGGACGTAGGTCCAGTCTGTGGCTGCAGTAGCTGCCTCTGGGCCTTGTGGGACAGTGCCCCTGAGGTCTTCCCACCCCCTGTGCTGCCACTAAGACTCCCCTGTGGGTTAACTGCACACTTTACAAGGAAGTGCAAACAGTGTCTGGGAGAAGCAATACTATTATTATTATTTTTTTAATCCATAAAGTATAGTGAATTTCATTATGGGATTTTCATATACATGTACATTATCCTGCCATGTTGGTCCTGCCTCCATTAGTCTCTAGTCCCCTCCCCTCTCTGGATACACATCCTTGGATTTTCCAATTTTGTCTATCTATCTATCTATCTATCTATCTATCTATCTATCTATCTATCTGTTTTGTTAGGTGCCATCAAGTCAGGTCTGACTCATAGCAACCCTCAGGGTTTCCAATGGCTGATTGTTTATATTTAGATAGGTACATGATAGATAGATAGATTTCTTTTTAGGGTAAATCTAGCTTCCACATATAAGTGAAAGCATGCAGTATTTCTTTTTCTGATCTGGCTTATTTCACTTAAAATAATGATCCTCAGTTCCATCCATTTTCCTGCAAATGACATAATTCCATTCTTTGTTATGGCTGTATAATATTCCATTGTGTTTATATATCAAAACTTTTTACTTTACTTTTTATATTTCTTTTGTAGTGCTAGGGATCAAACCCAGGGACTCATGCATACTAGGCATACATTCTACCAACAAGCCACACTCCCAAATTTTTTAAATCCATTCATCTATTTATGGATAGCTGGGCTGTTTCCATATCTTGGCTACTATGAACTGTGCTTCAGTGAATATGGAAGGGCAGGTGTCTCTAGGAATGATAACTTAGACTCCTTTGGGTGTATACCCAGGAAAGGTACAGCTGGATCCTCTGGTAGTTCTATTTTTAGTTTTCTGAGGAACCTCCATACTGATTTCGATAATGGCTATAGTCATTTATAGTCTTACCAGCAGTGTAAGATGGTTTCTTTTTCCCACATCCTCACCAGTGTTTGTTGTTTTTGTTGATGCTGGTCATTCTGACTGAGATGAGACAGAATCCCAGTGTAGTTTTGATTTGCATTTCCCTGATAGTTAAGGATGTTGAACATTCATATATTTATTGGGCATTTGTATTTTTTCTTTTGAGAACTATCTGTTCAGTTCAATAGCCCACTTATTGATTGGATTATTTGCTTTTTTGGTATTTGATTTTTTTAGTTCTTTAGATATCCTAGATATTAACTCCCTGTCAGATGTATAGTTGGGAAATATTTTCTCCCATTCTGTGGGCTTTCCCTTTATTAATTGTTTCCTTTACTATGCAGAAGCTCTTTTTTTCATACAATCTCACTTGTCAGTTCTTAATATTATCTCCTGGGCTTCTGGAGTCCTTTAAAGGAATTACTTGCCTATGCCTATGCATTGAATTGTGTTACCTACATTTTCTTCTAGTAGTTTCAAGGTTTCTACTTTTACATTCAGTTGGGTCCCCTTTTTGGGGAATAGGCACAAATATGGATCTCTTAGAGTCAGTTGGCCAGGTAGCTGTTTTCCAGATCTCTTGGCATAAACATGTTAACACCTCCAGTGCTGCATCTGTTGAAATATCTCTATTGGTATTCCTTCAATTCCTGGAGCCTTGTGTTTTGACAGTTCTTTCGAGGTAGCTTCCACTTCGTCCTTCAATACCATTGGTTCCTCCTCATATGCAACCTCTTGAAATGATTGTCATCTACCAATTCTTTCTTGTATGACTCTGTATATTCCTTCCATCTTCTTTTGGTGTTTCCTGCATCATTTAATATTTTCCCTGTAGAATCTTTCACTACTGCCACTCGAGCCTTGAATTTTTTCTTTCCTTCCTTAAGCTTGAGAAACATAGAGTGTGTTCTTTCTTTTTGGTTTTCTGCTTCCAGCTCTTTGCACATGTCATTATAATATTTTTGTCTTTTCGAGTTGCCTTTTGAAATCTTCTGTTTAGTTCCTTAACTTCATCGTGTCTTTACTTTAGCTGCTTGACATTCAAGGGCAAGTTCCAGTGTCTCTTTTGACATGTAATTTGGTCTTTTCTTTTTTCCTATCTTTTTAATAATCTTTTGCTTTCCTCATGAATGATATCTTTGATGTCATGCCCCGACTCATCTGGTCTCCTATCATTTGAATCTAATGCATTAAACCTGTTCTTGAAGTGGTCTCTGAACACAGATAGGATATACACTCAAGGTCATACCTTGGCTCTCTTACATTTGTTCTAATTTCCTTCAGCTGCAGTTTGAATGTGCATATGAGAAGTTAATGGAAAAGAGAGCTTCTGCACAGTAAGGAAACAATTAATAATAATGCTGATCCACAATCAGCACCTGGTTTTGTTCTGACATTTCATATGGAGCTTTTCTATCCTTTCTTTCCACATATATAGTCAATTTGGTTCCTGTGTGTTCCATCTGGTGAAGTTTATATGTATGTTTGCCATTTATGTTGGTGAAAAAATGTATTTGCACTGAAAAGGTCATTGGTCTGACAAATTCTATCATGTGATCTCCAGCATCATTTCTTTCACCAAGGCCATATTTTCCAACTACTGAGGCTTCTTCCTTGTTTCTAACCTTTGCATTCCAATCACCAGTAATTATCAGTACATCCTGATTGCATGTTTGATCTACTTCAGATTGCAGAAGCTGGTGGAAAACTTCCCTTTCTTCATTGTGGCCTTAGTGGTGGGTGCATAAATTTGAATAATATTCATATTAACTGGCCTTCCTTGTAGACATATGGATATTATTCTACCACTGATTGCATTGTATTTCAGGATAGATCTTGAGATATCTTTTTTGATGGTGAATGCAACCTCATTTCTCATTAAGTTGTTATTCCCAGCATAGTAGACCATATGATTACCTGACTCAAAATGGCCCATGCTGGTCTATTTTAGCTTATTGATGCCTAGAATGTCAATGTTTATGCACTCCATTTCTCTTATAATGATTTCTAATTTTCCTAGATTAGCTGAATGTGGAAACTATTGGACAATATCATTAATATCACAGACAAGCAAAATTTTACTAAGGATCATTCAAAAGTGATTGCAGCAGTATATAGACAGAGAATTGCTGGAAAATCAAGTTGGTTTCAAAAGAGTGCAGCTAACCAGGGACATCATTGCTGATGTCAAGTGGATATTAGCCAAAAGCAGAGAATATCAGAAAGATGTCTATCTATGTTTTATTGATTATGCAAAGGCATTCGACTATGTGGATATAACAAATTATAGATAACACTTCAAAAAATGGGAATACCAGAGCACTTAATTGTATTCAAGAGGAATCTGTACATGAACCAGGAGGCAGTTGTTCAAATAGAACAAGGAAACACTGCCTGGTTTAAAGTTGAGAAAGTTGTATGTCAGGGCTGTCACCCTATCTTTTTGATCTGGCATTATTTTAAATGAAATAGGCCAGATCAGAAAAGTCCTATCAGGGATTTCACCATATCTCTTCAATTTATATGCTGAGAAAATAATCCAAGAAGCTGAATTTTGTGAGGAAGAACACAGCATCAGGATTGGAGGAAGACTCATTACCAACCTGTGTTATGTAGATGACACAACTCTGCTTGCTGAAAGTGAAGAGGATTTAAAACATTTACTGATGAAGATCAAAGATCATAGCCTTCAGTATGGATTGTGACTGAACATAAACAAAACAAAAATCCTTACAAAAGGAAAAGCTATGGCAAAAGAGCTCTTAAGAGTATTGAAAAGCAAAGATGTCACATTGAAGACAAAGGTGCGCCTGACTCGTGCCATGGTGTTTTTACTCACATCATAAGATTGTGAAAGCTGGACATTGAACAAGGGAGGCAGGAGAAGAATTTATGCTTTTGAATTATGGTGCTGGAGATGTCTGTTGAATATACCATGGACTACCAAAAAAACCAACATATCTGTCCTAGAAGAAGTGCAACCAGAGTGCCCTTGGAAGCAAGAATGGCTAGACTACATCTTACATATTTTGAACACATAGTCAGGAGGGACCAATCCCTGGGGTAGAGTGGCAGGTCAGCAAAGAAAAGGAAAACCCTTCACCAGATGGATTGACACAGTATCTACAACAATGGGCTTAAACATAAATAAGACCGTGTGCCTGGCACAGAATCAAGAAGTGTTTTGATCTCCTGTACATAGGGTTGCTATAAGTTAGACTCAAGTTGATGGCATCTAACAGCAACAATAATAAGTTTTACATTAAGATCTTTGATCCATTTTGCATTAATTTTTGTACAAGATGACAGATATGGATCTACTCTCATTGTTGTACATGTGGACATCCAGTGTTCCCAGCACCATTTGTTGAAGGGACTATCTTTTCTACAGTGTATGTTTTTAACACCTTTGTCAAAAATCAGGTGGCTACAGATGTGTGAGTTTATTTCTGAGGCTTCTGTTCTATTCCACTGACCTTCATGTCTGTTTTTGTGCCAGTATCAAGCAATTTTTGTTACTATGGTTCTATAAAGTAACTTGATGTCAGGTGCTATAATGCTTCCTGCATTATTCTTTCTGCTCAGAATTGTTTTGGCTATTCGGAGTCTTTTGTGGTTCCTTATGAGTTTTGGGAACATTTTTTCTGTGAAGTATATCATTGGAATTTTGATAGGGATTGCATTGAATCTGGAGATTCCTTTTGTTGTTGTTGTTGTTGTTGTTGTTAGGTGCCGTCGAGTCGGTATCCGACTCATAGCGACCCTCATAGGGTTTTCAATGGCTGAGTGCTTCGGGATTGCCTTGGGAGTGGATTGCCAGGTCCTTCTCCCATACCTTTTGTTAGTATAACCATTTTCACAATATTAATTCTTCCAATCCATGACCAAGGGAGCTCTTTCCATCTTCTAGAATCCTCTTAAGAGTTGGCTTTAAATTAGTTTAGTTGTAATTATTACCATAACAACAGAGTGTTTTGTCTTCTCCCAGTGACACTGGGTATCAAGACCTCAAGAGAAGACTGTATACCAAGAAAACCCCCCAATAAAATAGGAAGAGGCAACCATCCCAAAATCTGTGAAAAGCCCAACACAGTAATGCTTTTTCAGGTCAAACATTAACACCTAATTAGAATTAACACCAGTAGTTACTCTGAGAGGGGAAGCAAAGAGAGCATGAAGCAACGCCATGTCTCTGGCTAACACTTGCAATTACTCGTGAGTGGGTGTTTTAGAAGGTGCTTCTATAGGGAAGGGCGCATGCAGGTCCTTTAAGACCAAGCCATTTGGAGCTGAGAGTGTAGCTCAGGGGCGGAGGAGGTGCCCAGCATGTGCGAGGCCCCAGGGTCAAGCCCCAACACTACACACTAACAAAAAATTAAGTTGCTGACTTAATCTTATGGTTTGGCTTTTCTATTGTTATCTGGAAAGGAAATTTGCCATCCGCTTTTAAAGAGATTATCAATGCTAATTAAACTTTTATTTTAACATAGCTGTGAGTTCACATATAGTTGTAAGAAATAATACAGAGAGACTCTGCCCACTCCTTACTCAGTTTTCCCAATGATAACACCTTGCAAAGCTGTCGCACACACTCACAAGCAGGCTATTGGACTGAAGCGCATCCATTCCCATGAGAGCCCTCCACGTGGTCCTCTTAGGACCTCACCCACTCCTTGCCCACTCCTCCTCCCTAGCAACAACTGATCTCTTCTCTATTTCTAAGTGTGGCCATTTTAAGATCACTGTATAAGTGAAAGTATAGTATGCGATCCTTGGGGATTTTTTTTTCCATGCAGCATAATTCTGTCCAGATTCATTTAATTTTTGCCTGCATTGTTTTCATTGCTGAGTAATATCCCAAGATGTGGGATATGCCACAGTTTGTCTGAATTTTCATGTAATGTGATTTGGCTTGCTGTCACTCAGGGACTATTACAAATAGAGCCTTTGAGAATATTTGTGTATGGGATTTCATACACATCTACATTTTCATTCTTCCAGAATAAATGCTCCGAAGTGCAATTGCCATGCTATCTGGTATAATTGTGTTCAGTTTTACAGGAAATCACCAAGGCATTTTCCACAGTGGCTGTACTATTTGACATTCCCACGTGCACTATACTGTGTGCCAATGTATTTTATGGACTGCAAAAGCTTCAAGCCCTTGAACCCAGCAATCCCCCTTCAAGAGACCGCTTAACATATGGAAATACAAAAGATAATAGTGGTTTAGACAGTCTACTATTTGGGGTTTCTGAAAAGATTTAGGGTTAAGTTAGATGGTTCTTTCATTTTCAAGTCAAGTCTAGGAGAAAAACCTGGTTAAAATTATATTTATGGAATAGCCAAGGGGAAAGCAGCACATTGGCCTGCTTCTCGGGCAACAATGTTTCTAAGAAGCCATTCCTTCTGAGCATATGGTGAGTCCTCTGCACCATCGCATGTGTGCTCCCTAGGGAGAAAAATAAGGCTGGGGGGCGGGGGGGAGGGGCTCCATCAAGGGAAGGCCACTGGGCAGCGAGCAAGAGGGAGCCACTGGGTCTGAACAGGGCTTGGGCTGTGTGAGGCTCACCCCCACGCCGTCCAGAAGGGGCCGGGAGCAGAGGAGTGAGCCCAGTGTGGAAAAGTGAGCGAGTGGGAGCCTCTCCCAGCACAGGGCAGGCCAGGCCCAGCCCGAGGCCAGGGATCAGCAACACCACATGCCTCAGGACAAACAAAACTTCTCTCAGAAATATTTTACCCTTCAAAGACTTTGAAATGATTGAATTGTTTTTAAAGAAGAACAAACAGTAGATTAATTAGATTACATCATGGGGAAAGATCTTAAGGACATTTTCTACATCTTAGGGTCTGTGCGCCTACAGCCATAGCCCTGTGGCATCTGATCCCATCAGATCTCAGAAGCTAAGCAGAATCGGGCTTGGTTAGTACTTGGATGGGAGACCTCCTGGCAACACCAGGTGCTGTAGGCTTGGGAGAAGGACCCAGCAACTCACTCCCCCAAAAAATCAATCTGCCATTGAAAACCCTATGAACAGCAGAGAAGCACTGACAATAGTATTTCGCAGTTGTACACAAGGTTGCTACGAGTCAGATACCGACTCGACTGCACCTAACAACAACAGCAATAGGGTCTGTGCAGTTGATTGCTGCTGTGCTTCCATGAAACCCACCACAGAGTCTGATGCAGTGAGCACCTGGGTCCTGCATGGCCTGTCTGGGGAGCCATGTTGCAGAAGCACCAATCTAATGTAATCTTTTTTCTACTCTTTCCTTTTATTTACTATTTATTTATTTATTTATTTATTTATTTATTTATTTATTTATTTTCAGTTCTAGGGGTTAAACCCAGGGCCTTGCACATGCTAGGCAAGTGCTCACAACTGAGGTGTACCCTCAGCCCCTTTTTTTAATCTTGAGACAGGTCCTTCACTAATTTACACAGGCTGCCTCTGGCCTCAAACTCACAATCCTCCTGCCTCAGCCTCCTGAATCACTGGCATTACAGTCATGTGCCACAGTGCCTGGTTCAAATCAATTCCCAACATAGAATTGGGTCCATTTTTAAAAGATCACAAATAGGAAATAACCCCTCAATTAAACTTTTCCCCCACAGAAAGAAAATAGCACTTCCAGGGGTTGTCTTTTCAAATCCTGAACGGGCTGGCAGAGGGAAAGATGGGGGTCCCCATCTCTCTGTCCTTAGCCCCTTTGTTGTTGTTGTTAGGTGCCATCAAGTAGGGTCTGACTCATCGTGACCCTATGTACAACAGAATGAAATACTACTTGACACTGTACCATACACATGATCTTTTTTTTTTTTTATCCCATTGTTTCGGCCACTCTGTTTTTTCTCATTTTGAGTGGTGACACATCAGCAAAAGGAGGTCCCAGAGATTTTCTTCTCTTCCTATCATTAATGTTGACTCTACTTTGAGGAGGCAACTGTTTCCCAGTTTCTTCTGAATGCCTTCCAGCCTGGGGGGGCTCTTTTCCCGAATTCCATTTGACAGTGCTTCTCTGCTATTCATAGGGCTTTTAATGGCTAGTTGTTTCAGGCGTGGGCTGCTGGGTCCTTCTCCCTAGTCTGTCTTAGTCTGGAAGCTCAGCTGAAACCTGTCCACCCTGCTGGTATCTGAAATATTGATAGCATAGCTTTTAGCATCACAGCAACCCACAACCCCCCACCCCAACACAACAAGCTGACAGACACGTGGGGGTCTGGGCTCCTGGACACATGTAAAATTGGAAGCCTTGTGAAAGGAGGTGAGGAGACAGAAGCAGTTTCAGCCCTCAGAGACCATTCCTGGAATCATGAGACTCTGTTAACCTATTTGACACCTCCCTGCCCCAGGTGGAGACAGAAAAGTTCCCAGGGCATATGTTGGGTTAATGTACCCAGATTCAAATCCTGATTCTGTTGCAGGGGCTTGGGAACCATGACCATCCTGCCTTGCTATGCTTTGCCACTTCCCGCTGTCAGGCCCCTGTCCTCAGGACTCCCTGGGCTTCCTGAGCTGGGGGCACCTGTGGGTGGCTGGGATGCTCATGTGAGGGCTGGCTGCCACCTCATGGTTGGACAGGTGGCTTTGCAAGTCACAATGTCATCAGGCATTTGGACAGGCACACCCTGCCCCCTCCCCCCCCACCCCCACCCCCCCCCGCACTAGGCTCACTTGCAGACACTGCAGAGAGAGCCAGGTGTGCAGGGGGGTCCATGGTGATAAATTACACAAGCCAGCTGTGATGGAGACAGAGAGGTGAAGCAAGAGCCAGGGCCCGGCAGGATACTGGGAGGAAGGACCTCAAGGACAGTCCGGCCAGGAGAGGCCTCTGAGATGAGGCCGTTTAAACAGAGCCCTGAAAAAGTGAGGTTACTGGGGGCCTGGCAGAAGAGCATTAGGTGATCGGCCAAACACTTATTCCCATCGTTCCTGGTGTCCGCCCCCAGAAGGTGGCTCCATGTCCTCTCGCGCCTTATGCCTCTACCTCCTGCAGGGTGGGGACTTGGTCTTGCTCACTGTGCTCCTCTCCTCTGGCATCCATGGCAGCATTTCCTTCAGAACAGACATGTTCTCTACGGAAGTTGAGTCAGCAGTGAAAGAAAGAGAGGAGAGAGAGTTAACTAGACTGGCCTTTGAAATGTCTTACCCTCACAGCCCTTCTGCAATCTCAGGGTTCCTTTCAGGATTCTTGTGGATTTAACCAGGACAGAAAGGCCCCATCTTATTCTGGAAAAGGGGTGGGGCTGGCCTAAAGGTCTCAGCCTCTGAGCTGGGCCCCAGGGATAGCTCCGAGCGTGGGTACCATTGGCTGATTCTGGCAGCTCACAGCGCGAGCAGGAACTTTGTGACCCGTTGGTCTCCTGAAGCCACCTGGTCTCAGGTTTCCAACCTTCCTCAGAGGAAGCCGTGCCAGCAGGGGCTGCGCCTCTGGGCCGACAGCTGTGCCCAGGGCAGCTTGGAGTACACACTCCCTGGGGCCACGCCTGGGGTCACCCCCTGTGCTCAGTCTCTCAGATCACCCTCTGGGGTCACACCTTGTCGGCCATCCTGGGGTCCCTTAGCTGACTTTTCTCCTACTGAGCCCTGCGCTGCCTCACACAGAGGGGACCCCATGCTTCTAAAGGATCTCAAACAGACTGGGGCTCCATGGAAGTTTGTTAATTGTCGATTCAGCGTGGACTCTGGAGAGAGGCCATGATGAATTCATCCCCTAATCCCGGTGGGTTTTTACCATCACAAGGATGCTTTTGTTCTGTAACAGTGGCAGGCTCTGTGCTTTGCCTCCCCCATTCTGGCCTGAGCCTTCTTCCTCCCGCCCAGCTTAGCCAGGTAACTGACGCCAATCAGCCAGATGCATCTTCTAATCAGAAGACTACAGAGCAATGATGTGGCTGAGCATTCTGGGCAGAGCACAGCATTGAGCATCGGTGCTCTCAGATGGGGCCTGCGCCTGGCAGGTGTCCCCTTTCCAACCCCAGGATGGAGGGAAGAGGGAGCGGAGCGGAGGGGAGGATACACTTCTGGTGACTATTGTGAGGATTGAATGAATCATGGGAGCAAATGCCCAGCACACAGTCAAGACAAACTTCCAGCCCTGGTCCAGGGGTGCTGCCACCTTAGGACACCACCATCCCTGGCGTCCCCGCCCCCACTCGAGTTCCTATCACTAGCAGCACTCTCTGGCTACCATCACCACCCTCTGCCCTGCCAGGTGGGCCCCAAAGACGGAGCAAAGCAGGCGATTGTGGTTTTCTGCACCTGCTCCGGGTCTGTTGTTTGAGAGGGAATGGGAAGAAAAGACAAGGACAGAAATAATCACCACTTGGAAAAAGCTTGATTTCTGCTTGCGTAGTGACACACGGCCCGCTCTGGAGTGACAGTCATTAGCGTGTAGAATCTGCTGTACCCTCAGCTCCCGAGACGCAGCTGTGAGCCCTGGGAAGACTCCTGCTCACCTTGGAGATGCCAGGTGAAGCAGGATCAAGATGAAAGACAGCTTGCGAGAAGTGTAGACATGGAAATTGTCTGCAATTTGGTCATTTCTTGTGTGTGGTGGGAAGCGCGAGACCACTCACAAAGAACAACCAAATAGAGAGTTTTAAACAAGCATTTTCTAGAATGTTCACTTACTAGGGGAGGGAAAGAATTGCTGTTCCCTGCCAAATGATTGCAGCACCTATAAAGCGGTAAGGTCATTTTTCTGCTGAAATGTCACAGTGAGATTTTTAAAATAGATTCCTGGTGCAGTTTTAATAATGTCGAGGTTAAAGATAAGGGGAAAAAAGTATTTAACAAAGAATGTGCAGCAAAAAATATTGCTTTTTAAAGTGGGCTTTGGGACTAGACTTTTATTATGTTGGTGCAAAACATAACTTTGTGTACTGCTAACATTTCTGTAATTGTTGTATTCATAATTAAATAAGATCAGTGCAACAGCTCTGGGCTGATGACCCCTGCTTCGACCTTCCTGCTGAATTTCATGAAAGCTGTCCCTGGGGAGGTTTGGAGGCAGCAAAGGGAACAGAGAGTGTGTGAACTCTGTAAGTTACTCAAAATAACAATCACAGAGTCTTGTCCACAGTGGACTTCTGCTGAGTACCCATCCACACTCTGTTTTCTTGAACTGACCCCATGATTCAGAATGCCCAGCACTCCTGACTCCATCACATGACCTGGACAAGTCATTGCTGGAGATTGGAATCGGAAACAGGGGCCAAGCTGCGGCAGGTCCTTCGCTCCCGGAACCTGGGTTGAGGAAAGAGCCTGGCAATGAGATTGGAAGATACTTTTGGCAGTATCTGAAATCTCCAGGCACTCAGTGTTACCTAGATCCTATGTTGCTGCTCTGTGCTCTCTGAGGCCCTGGGTTCAATCCCCAGCACCTCAAAAAAAGGAGGGAAGGACCTGGCAGCCCACTCCTGAAATAATCACCCATTGAAAACCCTATGAATAGCAGAGAGCACTGACATCATGCCAGGCAGGGCACAGTGTTGGGGAGAGTTTTGTTCTATTGTACAGAGGGTCGCTATGAGTCGGGCCCAACTTGCCAACACCTAACAACAATGGCAGCAACAGTCATCTCACTAATTTTGTAGTCAGTTCCCTCATTGCCCACCATGAATGTATCCACAGGATGCTTTCTCCCAAGGGAACCAATCAGTAAAGCAGGTGACTTCTTCCATGTGGGTGAGGGAAGGAGGGCCACGCCAGCAGGAGCTCAGTGCGCTCTGTGCTTCTCCTTCCTCCCCTGCCTCGCGGTAGTTCATCTCCAGACGAGCTTAGCCTTTCGGCAGCCATTTTTCCAGCTCTGGGAAGCTGCAGAGATGTTTTCCTGGCCGCCTTCCTCCCCTCCTGTCTTTCCTGGAAGCCTCAGCAGTTTTCCCCACTGACCCTTTGGAGTCCTCAAGCTGCCTTCAGCTGCGAGGAGGCAGGGAGAACAATTTGTTGTGATTTGTTGTTTCTTTAAGGAGAGGTATGGGAGGGGAGCCTGTCGGGTGGGCTGTCAGCAGCATTCACCCCTCCAGCATGAGTGGCTTTCTGTTAGTGCCCCAAGAGGCCAGGGATGGCAATCAGCCAGGGGACCAGGAGTCCTGCCCAAGGAGGATCCCCTGCACCAGCCTGCATGGAAGAGGAGTTTGTGATTCGGCCTCAGCATGGCCTTCTCTGGGAGCCAACGTGGGCAGCTCCGGGGGCTGAGGAAGACACCCCACGGGTGCACTTTACACCAGGTCCTTCTTTTTCCCCACTGGGCCTCTCCCGTCCTCCCGTCTTCCTCACCACGGCCGGCAGGAGGCACAGTATCAGGTTCCTTCACAGTTTTTAAAAATATTCCCAACAAACGTGACGGGTGTTCTTAGAAAATACACAGCATCGTGTGTGTTTTATACGACACAGCAATTTTCTCTTCTTTTTTTTATTCACTCAGCATTAAGTTTGGGAGATTTATCCACGTTGGCAATGCAGTTGCGGTTCATACACTTTAACTATCACCTTCTCTTGTTGTCATTGAGTATCACCAAGTCAGGTCTGATTCATAGCAACCCTAAGTATAGCAGAATGAAACACTACCTAACACTGTGCCATGCACACGATCTTTTTATGTTTGAGCCCAATGTTGCAGCTGCCGTGTTTCTTCTCATTTTGAGTCATGCCACATCAGCAAAAGAAGTCCTGGGGCTTTATTCCATTCCCATCATTAAGGTTGATTCTACTTTGAGGAGGCAACTCTTCCCATCATTTCTTGAATGCCTTCCAACCTGGGGGACTCACTTTCCGGCATTGTATTTGACAGCACTTCTCCTCTATTCTTAAGATTTCAATGGCTAGTTGTTTCAGGAAGGTCCTGGTGGGTCCTTCTCTCTAGTCTGTCTTAATTTGGAAGCTCAGCTGAAACCTGTCCACCATGGATGGTCCTGCTGGTATCTGAAATGCTGATGGCATAGCTTTCAGCATCACAGCCACTCGCAAGCCCCCACGGCATGACAAGCTGACAGACATGTGCAGGATCATGTTCTCTGCCATTGTGTAAATTAGCCACCATTTATGGACCTCCCTACTCATGGACTATTTGACTGTTTCCCCTTTCTTGTCATTACAAACAATGCTAGAAGGTATGTATGTCTTATTAGATTTAGAAACAAGCACTATGATGTAAATGTTTGCCTAGGAGTTGAATCTATGGACCAAAATGGATCAAGGTTCTGGCATTGGTTACTACGTTTTGCCAAGTTGTTCTCCATCTCCAATCTAAGTTCTGCCAGCTGCATGCAAAAGGTCCTTTTCTCCACATCTCTGGTGAAGAATGCTTCAAAAAAAAAATTGTCAGTGCTTTTGCCAGATTCATGATGAGTGAGAAAAGGTATCTTTTCTTTTTCTTTTTTGCAGTACTGGGGATTGAACCCAGGACCTTGAGTATCTTAGGCACGCACTCAAGTATGGAGCTCCCTCCCCATCCTGAAAGGTTGCTCTTGGTGGTTTCGGTTTGCACATTCTTCATCGCTAGTGTGCTTGCATGTCTTGTACTGTTTGCTTCTCACCTGGGTCTCCTCTTCCATGAATAGTCTGCTCACATCTCCGGTCTATTTTCCTATCGGGTGTTTTGTTTTCATCTTATGACTTGGCAGGACTTTGTTCTCTGTGCGGCTACACTGTCACCATGTCATCCCCGCATGTAGCTTTGGCTTTGTTTGAGCTAGCTTGTATATCACAGGTGTTTTCAATGTAAGTTTGATAAGTTTATCAGTTGTTTCCTTTGCAGGCTGTGCCTGTTAAGTCTAATTCAAGGAATTTGTCTCTATTCAAAATCATGAGATAATCTCTTATAATTTGCTGTGCAAGTCTTATTGCCTTGTTGTTTCATATGTGAGTTTGTAATGAGTCTGGAATTTAGTTCTGGGCATGAGGGAAGGTAAGAATGAAATGATAGCTCGGGTCAGTGGGCAGATACACTGGTGCCATTGGTAGGGTGTCCCTCACTTCTCAACCTCCATGGCCCATGTGGACAGCACTCCTGGGTTTCCTGTTTTGTCCTAACAGCCTATTTGTCCTTGATCTAGTTTCCCATGGTACTTTATTTTTATATAATAAGAAGCCAGGTATGGTGGTACATGTCTATAATCCCAGCAATTTAGGAAGCGGAGCCAGGAGGATTGTGAGTTACAGGCTAGAGGCAGCCTGTGTAATTTAGCAAGACTGCAACTCAAAATAACAAAAAATTAAAAATAGGCTGAGAGTGAACCCAGCAATAGAGCACTTACAAAGCATGTGCAAGGCCCTGAGTTCAAGTGTTGAAAAAAAGAAAAGAAAAGGAAATGAAAGAAAGAAAAGGAAAGGAAAGAAAGGAAAGGAAAGGAAGGAAAGGGAAGGGAAAGAAAAGGAAAGGAAAAGAAAGGAGGGGAAAGGAAAGGAAAGGAAAAGAAAAAGAAAAAGAAAAGCATTACTACATTCCTTTCAGCTGAGTGCAGTGGTGTACACCTCTAATCCCAGAGACTTGGGAAGCTGAGGCAGGAGGATCACAAATTTGAGGTGAGAGGCAGCCTACATAACTCGTAACTTAACAAGAGCCTGTATCAAAATAAAAATATAAAAAAATGTGCTAGGGGTACAGCCCACTGGTGGACCTCTTGCAAGTATGTGTAAGGCCTTGGGTTCAAATCCCAAGTATCTCTCTCTCTCTCTCTCACACAGACACACACAGACACACACACACACACAGACATACACACACACACACACACACACACACACACACAAAGTTCCCTTTTGTTGTTAATTTGCTATTTCCTAGGAGATTTTTTTAAAAATTATATTTGGATATTGAATTGTATTACATGATGTTGTACATCTACTGATGCGACTTTTTTGATCTATAGATTTCTACCATTAAAATAACAAGTGATGAGTAACATCTGCATATGACTTAATGGACTGTGTGCATGTATACACACACAGCTTACTGGTAGTTAAGCTAGTATTCTGTATCTGTGCTGAGAAGCGGGATAACGTGCCTCCCCCCAAGTCATAACTAATTCCGTCCTTTACTCTCAGAGCGTTGGTGCTCTGGAGTCCATGTAGGAGGAGCAGTGGTCCTTCTCCAAACAGCTGCCTTCTCAAGGTTGTGATATCTGAGTGGCCAAGCAGCCAGGCTCCCTTCAGACTCTTTCCCACCCTCTTCCCCCTCCTGGCGCCTCCCCTGCTCACGTGCACCATGTCTGAGGTTGAGTTGGCGCACGCCCCTCGGCGGGTGTCTACTACTCTCCCGGTGGATAGTCCTTCCCTTAGGCAGGAGCAGGTCTGCGTCTGAACTGATCCTGTGCATTTCAGTAAATGTTCACCACGCACTGGAAATGGCCAGCTGCTTCAGGTAAGGCCGATGTCCTTCTCGAAGCTCCGGATTAAATGTAAACAAGCCAAGCAAAGCCAGCGGTAAATACACTACAGACTCAGACCTGCAGGCAGGATTTTCCAACACTCTATGAAGGATAAGAAACAAATCTCTTCTGAAACCTATTAAAGTATTCTTGGAAAACAGCTAACATTAGTCAAAAGATCTAAAGAAAAGGAGATCTCAGCAGCTCTTGTCTCACCATTAGATGCCTTTGCAGAGACTGTGGCTCTTAGCCATTCTTGGCCTTGACTATGTGGTAGAGGGAAGCCAACTATGGCAATGTTTTGCAAATAATGCATTAACTTCATTTAAGGTCCAACTTTAGAATGCACACAAGAGGCACAGTGAAGGTAGGTTTGGAGAAAAGATGCCATCAGAATAACTGAATAAAAGATGTGACTATAAGGTAATGATTCTGATTTATCTGGTACGACCTACAAGTTGATTCTAAGGATAATTTGAAGTGATGTGGAGTCACTGGGAAGCATTCTGACATTACTCATTTGTATGTGCATTTTGGCAAGATCTTTTTAAAGATACATCTACTTTTTCTTTGTAATTACATCCTAAACTACAAGACAACTGGAAAAGTGATTAAAGGGCAAGTGAAACATTTCTAGGAAACACTGGATTTCCCTGAAAGCCTGAGCATGGGACATAATGGTGTCAGCCTGTCTTGATGTGAAAAGGATCCCAGTCTTGCCTTGGGTCCTATAGTTGATTGAATAGAATCACATAGACATGTCCACCCTGCAAACTTGGAACCTGTGAATTTTGCCTTATTTGGAGAAGAGGTTTTTGCTTGTGAAATTTAGGATCTCAAAATGAGATCCTAAGCTACAACCTAAGAAACACCTGGAGCCTGGGAGCGGGAGTGGTAAGGAGAGGCTTCCCAAGAGCCTTTGGAGAGAGCGGAGCCTGTGAGTAGCTTCGTGTTGGACTTTTGCCCTCCCAGAACAGTGAACAAATAGACGTCTGTCCTGTGAAGGCACCAAGTTAACAGCAGTTTGTTCTGGAAGCCCCAGGAAATTAACATGGGTCCATCCTGTTCCACACCCGTGGGCAACAGAAAGCCAAAAAGAGTGCGGTTGACTTCTGCTGACAGATGATAAATGAGCAAAAACGAACCAACCAAACAAAAGCCTGCAGCCTACTTCGCAGGGAGACTCGTTGAGGAATGCCGAAGTTTAACCCAATGCAAGCAACCATAAGCCAAGAACACTTTGAGGGCAGCATTGACACAAAGGTCATGAACTTGGAGAGGTGCCCAGAGGCTGAGGAATGCCCAGAGACTCTAATGCCCTGCACCTTCTAGAACCTGGGCCACTGGCAAGGCTCTGGCCTCACAGATTCTCAGCTCAGTCCTGTGGCCACACTGCCAGATAGACATGGATAGACACAGTGCTGGGACAGAAGAGTCGCCGGGATGAGCAAATGACTCCAGACAGGCTGCAAGATGCTAACAGAGTGTGAGAAGATCCTCACAGACCTGCAGCTGCAGGTAGGGTAGGGTCACCTGTGAGCTGTCAGGGGAGGCTCCAAGGCCAGCGCATGGGTCAGGCCAGAGGGAGCCAAGCCGGTCTGAAGGCAGAGTGTCCTGAGGGAACAGGAGGACGCAGCCATCTGGTGGCATTTAAAGAGGGGACAGGAAACCACCCTAGGGTGTCCAGGAAGCACCCAGAGTCTGGAGGAGGCGGAAGGTCTACATGTCCTCATGAGGAAGAAGGCACATGGAAGAGACAACAAGGGGAGCAGCCCACCAGCGGGACCCCGTCAAGGCCAGGAGGCAGAAGCCTCTGTCCTCCCTTTAGCCCTGAGCACCACACACAGAATGCTGATTTTGCGTGTTAAATTGACTCTTCTCTATAGTTTAACGGCACCTTTGCAGGTGATTGCCTGTCAAGGATGCCAGTCAGACCCATGTTTGTATGTTCCCAGAGTAGGAATGTCCCAGGAAGGGGACCCAGAACTTCAACTGGAAACCTGTCATTGGCGTGACTTCTGGGAGGGCTTTTATCATTTGATTCTAAGTATTTCACTTGGAATCTGACTTTTCTGTGAATGCTGTTCATCATCTATCAGTATTTGATAAGGGCTCACTGTGCCACGCTAGGTGGCAATGGCAGAGAAACCCTTGCACCACGTGCCAGGCCATGGCCGAGCACCTGACTCATTCACTCCCACTGGCAGGTGAGAAAACCAGAAACTCTAAAGTAATAGAACCACTGGAAATGGACACAATTCCAGTAATGGAATCCGAATTTATGGGAAAGAATAAGATAAATTGAAATGAAGTGACATAATAAAAATTGAAATGTGTTCCAATTCTGTGGTAGGAAAGGATGAGAACCCAGGCAAGCAGTCTGGCACAGCCGCACCCTGGGCTCCTGGCCAGAACTCCAGGCTCCTAGGTGGGCAGAGCGAGTGAAAGACACCCCCCTGCCGGGCTGGAGCATAGCTCAGCGTGGAGAGGGTCAGAGGATGGTTCAGCCCCAAGGGGACCATGGAGCCATATCCATCTAGGTCCTGTACAGGATCCAGGCATTTCCCACCCCCCAGGGGATGTGTGTTGTGGGCCAATGGTCTTCAACTGCACTCCCTCCCAAGGGGAACCTGCGCCCCAGGAAGCTGCTGGAAATGCAAGCTCTTAATAGAGAGGACATTCTGGAAGTGGAGCATGGCGCTCTGTGCAAAGGAGCCCTTCGGGTGCTTGCAGTGGCCCTCAGGTTTGGGACCACTGCAGTAGAGCAGTCAGAAATTGCCCACCAGGATGCCCCCCACAGGCAGATGTATTCTTCCCCCAGCTGCTAGGAGTTTGGCCACTGTTAAGCCACAGCTGCCAGCTGGTGGCTTCAGCTGCTTGGCTCCTGGAAACTAAACTACCTGCCACCCACGCTGTCCCCGCCAGAGCCAGCACCAAGGAGCCTCTGGCCCGAGGCTGCCTTTTGTCCTCTAAGAAGACTCTCCTTTCACCCATGTCCCACAGCTGCACAGTGAGGCCGTGCTCCAGGTCACATTTCCTGCCGTTTCCAGTGCCTCTCTCTCCTTCCCCTAAGAGCAATTTCCCACAAAACCTCTTGATCAAGAATCCCCATCTCAGCCCACTTCTAGGAAACCCAACGGAGCCACGTGCTTCAGCTCAGTGGGCAGTGGAGCCTGCAGCAGAGGTGAGAAGGAGCCAAGAGGAGGCAGGGGGACGTGGGGGTTCTCCTCCTCTCCTGCCACATGCACTTTCCCTCTGTCCCCCTGCTGCCCCTTTTCCCTCAAGCATCCACCCCCAGGCTCACTGCTGTCAGCATGAGGTTATTGGTTAGGAAACCCTCCCACCTTCTATGTCACAACAGACTGTCCTTGGACTTCCACTTAACTACGTGCAGATGCTCTCAACCCTTCTTAGAGGTCTCCTCTGCCACGCTCTAGTCTGAGGCCCACCGTCATAGCAGGACCAGCTGGGGCTACTTCCTTCAAGAACATCCCAGCTTTCTTTCAGAGTTGCCCCTGTGCCATTAATGGCATGCCCTGCTCGGCTGTGTGGCCTGCATGGGGCCGATCTGATGCTTCTCTCAGGACGTTGAACTTCAAGCCAAGGAATCTGAGACTGAGAAGAAACCCCAAGGCTGGCTCTATCCACAGGCCACACTCCTGTAGGTCTCCTCAGGCCTTCCTGAGTCTCCGACCCTGGTACTGCTCTGCTTCTGTTTCCTGTCGCTGGGGTCTGTAGCTTTTCCTTCTCTCTCATACAATAATTCCATTTGGCTCAAGTTAGGCCCAGTCATTTTTGTTGTTTGTAATCAAAGTCTCTGAAAGGAATGCCATCTGTGTTAGGATAATTCACACCAGCAATTTCAGCATCTTAACAAAATTAAGATTTATTCTTCACTTCTCTAAAACCTATTTTGGCTCTGACAATGCTCTTCTATTTTGTAGCTAGGGTACCAGGAGCAAGTGGCCAATGTGGTCCCTTCTCTAGGACAAGGAAAGCTGAGGAAGAGGAGTCTGCCTGGCCCCAGCTGCCCCAGCCAGGAAGTGACCACAGCACCAGTCACAGGCTCTACTGCAAAGGAGCCAGAGGAAGGTTTAGAGCTCAGTTTCCCATCTCTTCAAACCCCAAGCCTGGGGTCAGTCCTTCTGCCCTTGCTTACAGGGACTCCCTGGCCACTCGTGGTCACTTCCCTGTGCTTAGCTTTACTCCCAGCAGGTGCCACGTGGAAACATTCTCTTGATGTCACTGAGACCTGCTCTTCACTGCACCTGCCTGAGGGCCCCTGGCTTTCTCATCCACCTGCCCTTCCCTACAGCCCTCCATGTCCCCCACCTCCTAGAAGTGCGCTGCCCCCTTAAGACGCACAGTGCCCTGGTGGCACCTGTGATTCACCTTTCCCTTTGACATCTGATTCCTAGCCTCTAACTAACTGTAGACCGCCTCTCAATTTACAAGCTGGGCTTTCTCTCCCCTCAGCTTTGGGGGAGTCATAGTCATGCTGCTTCCTACATTCAGGCATTGCCACTCAGAAGATGATTCCTAAAAGGGCCTCTCTCTCCCTCCCCCCCACCCTCGTGTGCTTAGGGATTGAACCCAGGGCCTTACCCATATTTTGTAAGTGCTCTAGCACTGGGCTTCACCCTAGCCCATTTTCTACTTTTTTATTTAAAGAAAGAGTCTTTCTAAGTTAGCAGGCTGCATCTGGCCTTGAACCCACAATCCTCCAGCCTCAGCTTCCCAAGTAGCTGGGATCACAGGCATGCAGCACTGCCTAGCTCCTAAAGGGACATGTTTAATGCTGATGATGCGTCAGAACTACCTACCTACAGGATCACATGTTCATCAGGTGTTTGAACATATCCACCTACCCAAAAGTCTATACCTACCAGGATTTTCCTTTCCCTCCAGTAGCTTTTCCACATACCTGAGTCCATCTTGGATTAGGAAGCCACCGATGGCCACCTGTCTCCCAGGTGACTGAGCCTCCTGACTAGCTCTGTCCTCTAGGACCCATTTCCAGTGCCTGAAGGCCAGCAGCCCTGCTGGAGTGCTGGCAAATTCACTGCATTACAAGCCCAACCTCCTTCCTGGTTTCCCACCAGGGTCTCTCATTTTCCTGGTGTTCTCTGAAGTGCTGCATGAATTGCCTTAAGCTTCTGTCAAGAAAAGTTGTACCAGGCAGGTTAATCAGGCAAAGAGGGCTTCACATACAGTGTGGTAGGGAGCAGGAAGGAACGCCAGCCCACTGGAAGGGATGAGGAGGGTTCCCAGGTGTGCGAGCTGCAGAGAAGCACCTGCAAAGAGGGGGTTGCTCCTTGGTAGGCCTCCTGGATTCCTTGTGCGCTGGGCACACCTAGGCTCTCTCCCTTCCCCCTACAGAGACCTGAAGTCAAGCCTTATCTTCCATGAGATGATTATATTTCCAAGTGGCGGCTTCCAGGTCCTGAGAAAGATGTTCTGGGGCATAAAACTGGCAAGGGTCAGGGGAAGATTTACATCTCAAAAGCACAGGAAGGAATTTCCAAGTCCAAGCTTTTCTACAGTAAATGATCCTGGAACAGGCAGGTCAGGGAGAAGCTGTCTAGACTTCAGCCAAGCTAGGAGTGCATTAAGACCCCGTGGTCACTATATGGCTGATGTGGCCCCTTGACCAATCCCTGCAAAGGCCCCTCTGCAGTCAGTCAGTGTGGATCCCCCACAAGGACTGCGGGGCTCCCTCACCGTGGCTCCATCCTCAGCTCTCACTAGAGCCCTGGAGAAAGTGTTGTGTCCATACACATCCCAGGATCTGTCCTAAACATCTCCGTGCCCACGTTGCCTGCACCCCATTGTTTCCTTTCTCCATCAACAATCATGGAGTGTCTGAGCATCCTTCAAGGCCCTACCAAACACAAACTTCCATAACATCTCCCCAGGTATGCCCTTCCAGCCTGTCACATTCTCTTTGGTCTCACAGCATGAACAACTAAATAAATGAGGCAGCAAAGCATGATGTGACAGGAAGGACCTCTCCTTGCTTGATTCTACTCAGAGCTGGGATTGGGGTTAGCAGCCCTAGCTATAGACTGAGACATGGCAGATGTTTTAAGCTTTGGAAGGTGTGCCCATTCAAGTGATCTTCCTCCAGAGCAAGGTGTCTTGACGTCTAGCTGTCACTGTACCATCCCCGTCTCCTATCTCAGTCCCCAGCAGCAGGTGGGCAGAAGGACAACCTCTTGCTGAGTCCTGACTATTGCCTCTGTTTACCAGCTGGTTAATCTTGTTAACTTGGTTGGATTGAGAGACATCTAGAAAACTGGTAAAGAACAATCCTGGGTGTGTCTGTGAGGATATTTCCAGAAGCAATTAGCATCTGGGTCAGTGAACTGAGGGGGAAGACCTTCCCTGAATGTGGGTGACACCAGCCAGTAGACTGGGGGCTGGATGGGACAAAAACAGGAGGAGGAAGCCCACGGTGCACGCAAGCCCGATTTCTCTGGAGCAGGTGTGAACATTCCTCCTCTGACTCCAGATTGTCAGTTTTCAACAGACTCACACCAGCCACTGTCCAGGGAGCTTCCTGGCCTTTGGCCTTAGATGGCAGCATCATTGGTTCCTCTTGTTCTGAGGGGCTTCCAGCTTCTGCTCCTGAGCTGCTCCTGGTTTCTCCAGCTCTCCCATCTGCACACGGCCTTCTGGACTAGCCAGCCACTGATCACAGAAGTGGATATAATAAGTCTCTTTGTATAATCATATATGCAGTACTAGCCCCGATCCTGTGGAGAACCTTGACCAATACACCAGCAGAATTTCCTGCAACACTCGCCTGCATGCCCTCCCAGTAAGCCTCCTTCAGAGTGCACTCGAGGAAATTTTGTGACTCAGGAATTTGTGTGAGTGGAATTTCCTTCATGACAACACTGTCTAATAGAAAATTAATGTAAGCCGAACAAAAGACATGTATGACCACATTTTCCAATGCACGTGTGGGTGTTTACGGCCATCAGTAAATAGAGGCTGAGGGAAACAGTTATTTCAAAACAGAAAACAGGGACACACAGCTCCCTGGAAGGAAGGCACTCTAAGTGTATTTCCGTATCACATTTTGCATCTATATCAACAGAGGAGTTGGTGCCTTGTTAGCCGGGGTTTAACAGTGACACTGGTATTTGTTTCTTCCCTACTCTCTCCGAGTCGAAGGGGAAGATGATTAATGGGTTGTCACAGGAATCGTACAGTAAGCTTTTCTGATCAGAGTGTCCCTTGAGCTAACCATGTAACTGCTCACAGCTGCACGGCCAAGGGTATTGATGAATAGTTTTATGACTCATTTGGGCAGATCCATGAAGCCAATTACCTCATAAGGTGGCATTCCATCACAGTTCCCTTCGATCTCTGCATCTGGCTCATCGATTAGAGTTGGCCAAGGAAAGCGAGTACAACAGTCAGCTCTGAATCTGCTGACGGCTGTATCTGGACTTCAGCCTGAGCCTTTCCAACAATGCGCTCACAGTGCCTTGGATGGGCTTAATTATCCTGCCCTTAGATAAGAGCTAGTGACATGACACCGAGTGCAATATTAGACAGATTCTGTAATGCTCAGCTTCTGATATGACTTGTCTTGAACTGCCTACCCACCCTTTTTATTGGAGAATTTCAACACTGAATCATGCATCATTTGCTAAGATTGGAGCAGTTGTTTAAATTAAAATTGCAAGCCTAAAAAAGTACTAATATACATTAGTAGTTAATTTTGATTTTTCTAGCTTAAATACAAGAGACTTATGTTTAGGTAAGTTTCATTGCTGCATTATGCTATTAACAAGAGGAACAATTTGCAGCTGGCAAGTACTATGTAATGCCATATACATGCATAATTGGAAAATTGGATGCACACACAATATATTTCTAAATGATGTATTTTTGCATAGTTTTATCTCCTTTAACCTCATCCTGATGCATAATAAGTACAGAAATGTATTCACTTAACTACTGATTTTCGGAAACTGCCTGCGGGCATCCAGTCCATCTCAGAGACCCAAAGCCACACAACATCCAATGACATTTCCACCATTGGAATGCAGAGTGGTTATACTGAGAGAGAAGCTTCTTTCCAGGAAGAGAGGTGGGGTTAGACTTGATGTCCTCTGGCTGCCTCTAGCACAGACACGGAGCTTCCTCAAAATCACTGCCATTTTCCTGTACAGTCAAAGAGAACTCTGGGGCAGAGAATCAGAGCTGTTGTGCTTTTACAAAAATAAACTTCTTATTTTATTTTAGGAGTTTCAAAATTACAAAAAGATGGTACAGAGCGTCTCCATATAGCCCATACCCAGCCTCCCCTACTGCTTTAACAAATGTATCAGAGTTTGATTCGTATGATATAAACTTCAGTCATGTGCGACAGCTAATCCAGTGGCTTTCATGGACTTGGACTTGTGCAGCGGAGTTGGAGTTCTGCAGCCACCATACAACCACTTTGGGAACTGAAGGGACAGCGGGCCCCTCCTTGAACAGAGCTCTGAGGTTCTGAGAGAACACGGTCCACCTGATGTGTGCCCAAAAGTCGAGCATCCTGAGGTTCTAACCTCCCAAACTTTCTATGCAAGTTCTACATACGCTTCAACCTCACCTTGGCTGATTGTCAGAGTACCTACCTCCCGGCACTGCTGTGAGCGGTCCCTTCTCCTATCTCTGCCTTTTTTCCCATAATCAACACATTCCTCTACAGGTCACAGGATTCCCTCATGTCTGTGTGCCCTCACCTCCCAGATTTCCCTATCGGGAACATTTCCACTACTCAAAAAAGAAATGTAGTACTTAGTTATCAGTCACTCCCTTTTGCCTCACACCCCTCAACCCTAGACGGCCACGATTCTACTTTCTGTCTCAACAGATTCTCCTGTTCTGAACATGTGTAAATGGAGTCAGGCAACATGCTGTCCGTGGTGACTGGCTTCTCTGGTCAGCATGAAGTTTTCAGGGCTCAATCACGTTATAGCATGTATGCGTACCTCGTGCCTTTCTGTGGCCAAATTAGATTCCATGTGTGCTGATGCCACATTTCATCAAACCATGAATTAGCTGATGGAAATTTGTGTTGTTTTTACTTTCTGGCTAACGTGGTCATTGACACCCAGGTCTTGGATGGAGATATGTTCGCATGTCTCTTGGTGCTATACCTAGAAGTGGACTTGGCTGGTCACATGGTAACTCCATCCGGACTCACTGAGGTCCTGCCAGACAGTTTTCCAAAGTGGTGGTACAAGTGAGCATTGACCGCCCCCAGCAGTGTGCAAGAATTCTAATTTCTCCAAGTCTTCAACAACACTTGTCATTTTTTGTCTTTGTGATTACAGATGACAGGGAGTGTGATGTCCTCACTGTGGTTTGTATCTGTATTTCCCTGGCACATAATTATTTTGAGCATCTTTTTATATGCTTGTTGGATATTTTAATGTCTTCTTTGGAGAAATTATGTTCATATGATTTGCCCATTTTGTTTTATTTTCACATTTGCTTTTTGATTGGTGTGTTTCTCTTCTACTCTTAGGCTGTTAGAGTTTTTCATACAATATATCTAACTTCCTTATCAGATACGTGGTTTGTATTTTCTTCCATTCTGTTGGCTGCATTTTTACTTTCTTGACACAGTCTTTTGAAGCATAAAAACATAATTTTCATGAAGCTGAATTTTCCCTTTGTTGTCTTTGTTTTCATATCTAAGAAGTCCTTGCATAACACAAGGCCATTATAATTTACACCTAGGCTGATGGGTTTTTTTTTCTTTCAGTACTGATGATTGCCTTTTTTATTTTTGTTTTGAGTGTCTTGCTAAATCTTGCAGGCTGCCTCTGGCCCGAAATCCACCATCCTCCTGCCTCAGCCTTCTGAGTCACTCAGATTGCAGGTACATACCATCTGCCTGGCTTAGTTTTAGTTCTTATGTTTAGGTCCTTTCCAGGCTAATTTTTGTATACAGCAGAAGGAAGGGGTCTAATTTATCTGGTTGTGCCAGCATCATTTTTTGAGAACACTCCTTTTTTCCTTCACCAAATTCTCAATATCCTTGTCAAAAATCAGTTTACCATAAATATGTGGGTTTCTTTCTCTCCTCTTCAGTTCTATCCCATTGGTCTATATGCCTATTCTTGTAACAGCACCACACTGTTTTCATCCTTGTAGTTTTGCAGTGAGTTTTGAAATCAGATAATGAGTCCTAAAAATGTATTCCTACTTTTTGAAGTTGTCTTGGCTATTCTGTGTTATTAAACTTCCATATAATCCTTGGCAATCAGTTTGACAACTTCTGAAAATAAGCAAATTGGTGCTTTGCAAGGGATTGCCTTGTAGCTATAAGGCTATTTGGGTAGAAATGTCATTTTGACAATACTAGGTCTTCTGATTATGACTTTCTGATTTATTCCCTATAGGCTCTTGTTCAATTATTTAGATCTTTAAAAAATTCTTTCAACAATGTTTTGTAGTTTTCACTTGTTGTGTGTATCAGTCCATTTTCCATCTCTATAACAAAACACCTGAAGCTGGTTAATTTGTAGTGAGAGATGTTTACTTAGCTCATAGTTTTGGAGGCTGAAAGTCTAGTACTCGATTGTATAAGAAAGAATGCAGTTTTTTCCTCACTAATTTTGAAGTTAGTTATGAGTTTTTCATAGATGTCCTTTATTGTATTGAGGAAGATCCTTTCTATTCCAAGTTTGTTGACTATTTAACCAGGAATTATCTTTGTATATTGTCAAATATGTTTCATGTGTCAATTAAGATAATTGCTATTGTTTTATTCTGTCCTTCATTCTACTGGTATATTGTAATGTTTTGACTTGGATATTGAACCAACCTTGCATTATTGGAATAAATCCCACTCAGTCATAGTGTATGATTGTTTTCATATGTTGCTGTGTTTTGCTATTATTTTTGAGAACTTTCATATCTATATTAATAAGATATATTGGTCTGTAGTTTTCTTTACCCATGTTGTCCTTATTTGGTTTTGTTATTAGGATGATGACCTTGAGAGTTGGGAAATATTCTCACCACTTCTATCTCTTGGAAGATTTTGTGAATGATAGGTATGTGAATAATTTTGTTCAAAATTTGTTTGAATTTACCAGTGAAACATTTGGACCCAAAATTTTTTATTGTGGAAATGTGTTTTTTAATAAACTCTATTTTTAGCATGGTTTTATATTTATTAAAAAATTGCAAAGATAGCACATTCCTTGATGCCTCAAATACAGCTTCACCTATTATTAACATCTTTCATTATATGTAAGATAGTACGTTAGTCATACTTACATCCATACAACTGTGGCATCTGATCTCATTAAATACTGGAAACTAAGCAGGTTTGAGCCACTACTACTTGGATGGGAGACTGCCTGGGAATACCGAGTGCTGTAGTTTGGGAGAAGGACCTAGCAGCCCATCTTGGAACAATCAACCATTGAAAACCCTATGAATAGCAGACAATCACTGACAATAGTGTTGGGCATGGCACAGGGTTGCGGAGTATTTCATTCTGTTGTACATAGGCTCATCATGAGTCGGATCTAATTCAACAGCATATAACAACAACACGTTAGCCATATGTGTAGTTAGTAAACTGATATTGATACATTATTTTTAACTAAAGCCCAATCTTTATTCAGATTGCCTTGACAAATATTTCCTAAAGTGAAACAAATAAAATGTTGTTGATTTCAGGTGCTGTTGAGTCAAGTCTGACTAAAAACGACTCTATGTTCAACAGAATGAAACACTCCCTGACACAGTGCCATGGGTGGCATTATGTCAGTATTTCTCTGCTATTCATAGGGCTTTCAATGATTCTTTCAGAAGTGGGCCGATTCTTTCAGAAGTGGGCTTCCAAGTCCTTCTCCTAAGCCTACAGCACCTGGTATTCCCAGGCAATCTCCTATCCAAGGACTAACCAGGCTGATTCTGCTTAGCTTCTGAGATCAGGGGAGATCAGATGCTAGGGTGCTATAGTTGCAGACAAATGAAACATTAGTCCTGCAAAATGTTTACATCAGGAAAGAATGTTTGGGCATATCCATTCTGCCCTTATTAGACATCTATAGTAAATATTAGTATATCAAGGACTTTTGAATACTGGATTAATTTGACAAATATACAGGAAAGAACCTTGTTCAAATTTAGCCAACAAAGGTGTTCCTAAACTTATTTGAGTTCAGAGCACTTTGTGGACAGCTATTAACATTGCCTGTATTTTGAAGTCCTTAGAATATGATTTAGTAAATAACACCATAATCTAAAATGTGTTTCACCATCTACTTACTTTATTCTTTTTCAGATTTAACTAGATTATACATTGTTGCACATCATAGTTTCAAAATTATTTGATTTTATATTTATTATATTTACTATGAAGTTTTCCTGAGATTTTACATGTCCATTAAACCTTTTATTCATATATTTTAGTTATATGTACATACATATATAAATATATATATATTAAATTTAAGAGGCAAAATAGAAATGTAGAATATCTTTACCTTGCCAACAACTATGACAGCTCTAGTTTCTAAACACAATGTAGTGTGTTCTTCTGTCATATACCAAATGCAATCAAATGCCCCAGATCTGCCCCATGTGGTTCCGTGCCTCTGTTCCAGCAGACTAATGGAGCACTTGCTCTGATGCACTGCATCCCCTGAGTTACCTGCTTGACACTGGCCCTGTCACATGGACCGTGAGTTGGGCTGTTATCCTACTTTAAAGCCTACAAGTCATAATAAACACATGGCATGAGAAACCTGGATAATTCTATTCTTTACTTAGAAAATTTCAGACTTAAATCAGTGATCTCCAAAACATGTGCCATGAAGCACTGATTCCATGGAGTGTTACTGTGTGCATTGTAAAATATGTTCCAAGATCAGGTCCTCTGTGGATCTGTGTGTTAAGAAAAGCAAACGTGGTTCCCCATAGAAGGGGCTCATAACACCCTCAACAGGTCATATGAGGTTAATCTGTGTGCTTGTGGGGAAGGGGATGTACAGTTTCCCAAACATGGTGTTTAGGGAACATCTCATAAATGTGCTGCTTCTAAAGTCACATTTGGGGGAATGCATTTCTATTTCCTATGTACATAAGAAGTGTTGATGCACCCAAAAGAAATCCGTATGTGTATAGCAGATTTGTAAATGTGCTGATTTTTGTAATCCCACAACTAAGGGGAAAGAAAACTATCAGAGAGAAAGATGTCAGTTAGAAACCTGAATATTCAAATCTTACAGATACTCCATGTATTCAGAAATATAAATTTAAAAGAGAAGAAATAGCAAACCCCCCAAATGAAAATAATCTGGAACAAATGGACCTAATTTCATATCTAAATGGTAATATAATAACACAGAGAAAAATTGTTCCAAGTAATCTTTGAAAACAGCCATCTGACTCTAAATCCTTGTGGATTATTTTGCAAGGATGAAGAGAACAACAGAGAAATGTTAAAATTCACTCAGAAGTTTCACTGTTAGTAGTAAATCGGGTATCATAATTTTGATATCATTTAATGTATCTTTTAGAATAAAGAACTCTTTAACATTATTAGTGCGACTATACAAATATCAAAAAGTTCAGAAAACAAACTCTGTGTTGATAAATTTGAATTGGAAATAGTAGTAGAAAGTCATGATTTAAATCACATGTCTACACACACACACACACACACACACACACACACACACACACACTCACCTAACACCCCTGGGGATCAGATAGAAACAATGACTTTCAAGGGCCACAAGAAGCAAACTCAATCTTGGTTTCTAAGTACCATTTCCCAATCAAAGTCAGCTGGGCTCTACACACACAGCACAGCAGTGTGCCACATGCAATGCCACTGGCCAAATGGGGAGTATATTGAGCATCCCCCTCCCAAAAAAATCCACAAAAACCACAGTACACCAACCAACCCACATATTTTTATTGCAAAATATAGAATATAAAATATGTGAGCCTATAGTGATATCAAAATACAAAATAACCCAAAGCAAACACAAGATAGGAACCCCTCAGCATAGGTAGGGAGGAGATGCAGGGACAAATTCTCCCCCAGAGATTTTAAATGCAGCTGCAGGAAGTGCCGAGCCCAGGACAGCTGTTCCTGAGGCTGAGGGCCCTGGCTGAGCTGTGTGTTGAGGCAGCAGGGGGCTGGGGCGAGGCAGGCTATGAAGGCCCAGGCTTTTCAATCCAAGTGCAGTTTCTAGCAGGGGACTAGGTGTCCTGCAGGGGAGCCAAGGCTTCATCAGCTGCAGGCAGGTAACCTTCCCTCCCTGTGCTCCATCCAGCTCCCCTCCTGCACAGCTGCTGATCTCCAATGAACACCCCACACCTCATTCCACCTTGCTGTCAAGTGGTGCAAAACCTAAATTGTCACAAACAAAAAGGAAATGAAAACTCATTTCCACTCCTGAAAGTGACAATTACAACCACTTCCTTTTTAAAAAACTGGCCACTATTGGGAAATAAATGAGGAAAGAATGATAAAATTAGGAAGTCATCCCTCCACAGTCTCCAAAGAAAGAGTTGATCCCCTCTGGCTAGGCTTGTCAGTGGCATCTAAAATCACTTGGGAGGGGCTTGCTGGGGGAAGGATGTCACTGGCTTCCAGAGTCCACATGCACAGTTCACTGTTTACAAAGGGGGAAATGTTCCTTTGTACAGGAGAATCCCCACAGCTCACACTTAGCCAAGGGCCAGCACCCGCATGGCTCATTGAGGGAACATCCTCTATTTCATGCTTCCCAGTGAAAATCAGAAAGAAGCAAACAGTATCACCTATGATGCGTTCTTGTTGAAAGATATTTAATCTAAATTTAACCAAAACCTTAGACCCCATGTTTGTTTAAAGAGAACCCAGCCATAAGGGACTAAGTCCCACACTTGTGAGCACACTTAAGTACTCTAGAATGTGGGGCAATCTACAAGATACTTGACATAATGTCTGAAAAATCATTATCTTGATTTATAAATAGCTGCTGAGGTGGGAGGGGGAGTGGAGAAATAAGTAAACCCCCACCTGCCGAGGCAATGTGGAAATGACAATGGGTCCTGGAAAGTGGGAAACCAAGCTTGAGCATTTCCCCCTGACCTCTAAGAGTAGTGAACCAGAATGCAATATGCAGACACGGACAGACAGACATGGCTTTCACCATTGGGCCCTTATGCCTTCTTATCCCTGGGAGTGGAGATTTCCTAATGGAGATGGCCTGCTGGGACTTCCCACTGGATTCACTTGCCCTTCTTACAGTGACAGAATCTCAGTTTTCCTTCTTTGAGTTGTTTACCAACCACCATCCCTGGATTGGATGGAGGGGGCCACAAACCCGACCGCAACCATGGTGTTGCTGGCAGGTGACCATCCCAACTCCCAGTGACTGGGCAGGAAAGTCACTGATGGAAGGGACACAGGTGTTTAGTCCGAACTCCTGGAAGAGCATCCCACTCTTTTACAAGTCCTAGTAGGTAGGTGGGAGAAGGACGTGGCAACCCACTCCCAAGGCAATCCCGAAACAATCTGCCATTGAAAACCCTATGAGGGTCGCTATGAGTCGGATATGACTCAACGGCACCTAATAACAACAAGAAGTCGATAGGTGGGCTGGTATTTACCTCAGTTGGTAAAGTACTGCTCTGCAGTCTCTGAAGTCCAGGGTTCAATTCCCAGCACCACACACATACACACACACACACACACACACACACACACACACAAAGGAGAAGGATGTGGAAATCCACTCCTAAGGCAATCCCAAAATAATCAGCCACTGAAAACCCTATGAGGGTCCTATGAGTCCGACATGACTTGACAGCACCTAACAACCAGTGAGTAGGTAGCTATCTGCTGGGCGCTGCTGTGCACATCTTTGACACCACAAGGGAGCTCCTGCTGAGAATGGAGCAAATGCAGATGCAAATGCAGCCAGAGAGGGAGGGAGTCAACATCACTCGGACCCTAGGTCTAATCCTGAAGGCAACTCTCAGGACTTCTCAGAGAAAGGAGCAAAAGTATTTCCAATTTTACTAATGCTAGTTTGCATTGTGTTTCTTTTCCTTACAACTAAGTGCTGAATAAAATAGATGTAGCAAGTCAAAAGATGTAGACAAATTTAGGTATATATGTGTGGGAATCTTTTATTTAGGAATGTAGTTGAAAAAAGGCATGAATTTTCAGTTTTAAATTTTAATTATGAAGCATTTTAAATAAGCATGAGAGTACAGAACATAATGGAGCACATTATCCACGCACCCACCTCTGAGCAGCTATTAACCTTGTGCCACACCGGCTTAGGCATGCTTTCCTACAGCGCTTGGGTGGTTAAAGTGCAAGGTTGGAAGATTGTTCTGTTCTATCTATTCTGTCTCATGGGCTCCAAATTCTTTTTCTTGCATGTTTCCAAGATGAGCGGATTTCCGTGTATGTTCTTAGAAATATCCACCACATATATTGGTATACACTTACTTCATCACAGACAATGGCGTGTTAGCAAACTTTCTTCCCTGTGGCGAAATTCCTGAGAAAGTGACACAGAACATGGAATGTTTTACCTGAGGCTTCGGAAGCCTTGGTCCATGGTCACTTGGCTTCATTGCTCCTGGGCCCTTAGTCAGGCCAAGCAGCAGGTGGGAAGCCTGTGGGGAGACCAGTGGGTGACCTCACAGCAGATAAGAGGGGGCATGGGGACAAGATATAGCTCCCTAGGGCTTTTCCCCCAAAGACCTACTCTGGTCAACTAGGTCCAACTGCCTCTACCCCCAGCAAGGGCCAACATGGCAGCTACCATGAGCAAACCAGGGAGCTGAAGGGTGCTCGCTCAGCTCAGCCAACATAAAACACTTCCAGTGACCACCACCTCGGCCATTACAAAGACCCTTCTCCCTCCAGTCAGGTTGTGTCTGCCTTGACCCGGGACCCACAGCAGCACCCCAGGGTGCAGGCACCCCACAGTCCTTCCTCAGGCACCAGAGAGGGACTCGAGTCTCCGGCAGCGGAGTCCTACCTGGCCAACTGCCTGGGAGAGCGCAGAGCTTGAGACTTATGTCTGCCTGCAGTTCTGGCTGCTGTAGATCTGATTTTGGTTTCTAATCAAGCCTTTGGGCTGAATATTTATTCACTCTGTCCTGCTCTCGAGCTCATCATGCAGCTTTTAAGTGGGGGAAATGTCTCACTTCATTGTGGGTTGATATTGAAAGTGTTTGATAAAAGAGCCAATTTGTTCCTTTCCCCACTGGATTTGGATTTGAGTTAACAAAAAGTCACCACTGAAGTACTTGGTCATACATCAAAGAGTTAGATCTAATGGGCCTTTGAAGAGTGCGTATAAACATGTGGGAATAGTGTTCTAAGGTAGCAATGCTCCTTCAGAACTCCATGAAGCTTCTGTGACTATGAACTGTGTTTAAATTTTAAACGGCTCATAAAGTCTCTGAAAGTCTCCGTTTCTTTTCTCTGGTCCAGGAAGACTGGAAATACGGCCAGTCAGCATTGTATGAGGCACAGCTGTTGTGGTCAGCGTGCAGGGTTGTGGGAGGGAGGCAGGCACACCGGACCTTCTGTTATAAGACGAGGACTTTCCTCTGTATGTTTGCGCCAAGGCCCCCTCATGGACTCCTCCTAGGACTCTGTTCACAGCATCAGATCGATCAGCTCTGGGGATCACGATGCTATGTTCTGACTCCAAAGATCAGATGATTAAAGCTGAACGGCACGTGGACAGGACTGCTTTTTCTCTCTCTGGCTCACCGCTGACTCTCTAGCATGTAGCCTAGTGCCTGGCACACGAGAGGCCTCAACAAATAAATATTTAATGAATAAATAAAGAATCTGTTCAAACAAGTGGGATGGGTAAATAAGACCAACTCTCAAATGAGGACAGCAGAAAGAGCCACACGATGCGTTTAAAAATCTGCAAAAAACGAGCCGAAAGTGGCCCTAAGCATGGAGAGGGCCCGGGGTCCAATGCTAGGAAGATAAGGGAACAGGAAGGGAGTCTGCTTTGGGGGAGGACAGTTATCACCACAGCTGCGGCTCAGTTTCCAACATCTTTCCCTCGAGCATGGACGGAAGAGAAGGCCGGCTCCTGACGCAAAGGGGAAGAGCATCTGCAAGGGTCTGAGTCGCCTCTGCGGACGACAGTAAGCACACAGTGCCTGGCAGCTGTGTAGAGTGACCAGGCAGGAGATGGCAGGGTAACACATATGAAAACCAGGACAAAATACAGAGAGCAGTAACAGATCCAACAGGCCCCAGAACATAAAGCCAATGGGCGAACAAAACAAACGGCGAGAACCCGCCTCCCTGCAACAGTCACTCGTTTCCAAATAAATAGAAGTCATGAGAATTTCTACACAGACCTTGGAAACAATGTTTATTTAAAGCATCAATTAGCTGTCATAGAAGGGGTAAATATAAGAACAAACTTTTTTTTATTCAGTACTGGTGGGTTCAACCTAGGGCCTCACAGATGCTTTGCAAGTGCTCCATTACTGAGCTGTACCCCAAGTCCACTTTTAATTTTTTTATCTAAAGACAAGGTCTTGCTAAGTTGTACATGCTGCCTCTGGCCTGAGACTTGCCATCCTCCTGCCTCAGTCTCCCAAGTCACTGGGATTGCAGGTGTCAGCTACCACACCCAGCCATGAATAAACATTTAGAAATCAGTCAGTGGATTTAACATAAATTAACATAGAAAGATTGGTGAGCCTGGTATGGTGGCGCATGCCTGTAATCCCAGCAGCTTGGGAGGCAGAGGCAGGAGGATCACAAGTTACACCTGAGGCAGTCTGTGTTACTTAGTGAGACCCCCGTCTCAAAAAGTAAAAAAATGGGCTGGGGGTGCAGCTCAGTGGTCCAGCACTTGCAGAGCATGCAAGCGTGAGGCTCTGGGTTCAAACCCCAGTACCACAAAAGATTGGTGAAGTGGGTGAAAGATCAGATATCAATATATCAATATCAAGAGTAAGCCATGGGGTGAAAACCTGAAAACCATAGTACAGAGGAGGGCAAGGGGGACATAGGGGAACTGCAGAATGGAGGAGAAAGTAAGTTGGACAGTGACATATTATATTGGCAGAGAATTTCTCAAAGCTAATAAAAGACAAAAGTCACAGATCTCAGAAACTTTACAAACACAAGCACAGTAAATAATAAAAAAAAAAAATACACACTCGGGTACATTGTAGTATATCTTCTGAGAACCAAAGGCCAAAAGGAATTTTAAACATTCTCAAAATTCACCAGAGGAAAGGGGCCAAGGTCTTCAAAAGAGCAGTGTTAACTTAAATCTCTTCTCAACAGAAGAAATATACACCAGAAGCAAGTGAGATTAAAAACGCATTATGGTGCTAAAAGAAAACAGCTGCCAAAGTTGAAATGCTTTCCAGTGCAATAACAACCCTGGGTGATGCAGAGGAAATAAGCATGTTTTCAGACAAATACAAGCTACATACCTGCATCACTGCAGCAGTGCTGGAGGAAACACAGAGAGGCCTCGTCGGACAGGAGCCTGTGTCAGCGGGAAAGTCAGAGAACACAAGGAGGGCCCAGAAAGCCAAACCTGAATTATACTGCCAATATCAATTGCCATAATAGAATCTCTTTACTTAATACATCTCCCCAACGGAGCTGCTCCCAAATTGACTCTGTGGCCTTTCCCTCTGCACGTGGTAATTTGGGACCCCCATGCAGATTTCTGGAGCCCTTCTCTGCCTTGCAAACCCTCCGTGAGCTCTGACTCAGCTCAGCAGAACCAGGAGATTCACTTTTCCCCTCTTTGTCTGAGGCCTGGAAACTGCTTCAGGCAGAAGCCCTGAGCAACCTCAGGCCTGTCCTGTGCATGTCGCGTTTCCTCTCCGGGCTCCTTTCCTTCTGTCTGTTGTGCGTACCCCACTTCCTGCCTACTCACTCAGAAGTGATGCACACCATCCTCCTTCCAGGTAAAGCCATCTAAAACTCGCCACTGTTTGGCCCTCCTTCCAGATGATGCAAAGGCCGCAGAACTTATTACTACTGTCTACACCTTCTGCAACCTGCAGCCGTAGCCCTGTGGCATCTGATCCCGTCAGATCTCCAAAGCTAAGCAGGGTCGAGCCTGGTTAGTCCTTGGATGGGAGGCCAATTGGGAACACCAGGTGCTGTAGGCTTGGGAGATGGGACCCAGCAACCCACTCCTAAAAATCAGTCCGCCATTGAAAACCCTATGAACAGCAGAGAAGCACTGACAATAGTGTTTCCCCTGTTGTACGTAGGGTTGCTATGAGTTGGATACCAACTTGAGGGCACCTCACAACAACCTCAGAACAATGCCTTCTGTGAGTCACGTGCAGTTCATCTACATTTCACCTTTAATAATCTAAAGTACAGAGAGCCAATAAGACATTACCAGACAACCAGAGGGGCAGAGGAGGGAGCTTGTAGCCAGAGAGAAGGCAGACAATGGACACAGACCCCGAAATGGCAGTAGTGATGAGGTCTGCACACCAGGACGTTAGTGAAATTATATGAACATCTACCTGTTGCTCAACAATGTGACGGAAATATAATGAGGAGAGACAAGGTCAGTGTGACAGAAATGGAGACTCTGTATGGAAAGACAGGCCATGGGTACCGTAGAAAGCCCTGAAACAGCCCACACAGGTGCACACTTGATTCACTATCAAGGGCCTTGTGGAGCTGTGGAAAGAAGAATGTTTTCAGATGGCTTGCGATGGATAAATTGTGTGTCCATGTGGGACAAAGGGAAATGAGATTTCTGTATCAGACCACACTTAAAACTAGTGCAGCTGGATTGCAGACCTAGATGAAACGTGGCGGACGGAGCGATGCAAGGCCTCGGGGGTGCACAGATCATCTTCATGGCCTCAGAGCTCAGGAAAGACTTTTCTAAAATGCAGAATGTTCAAAAACACTAATCATAGTGGAAGGCATTTCTAAATTTGACTATATCAAAATTAAGTACTTCATTCTCTCAAAAGACATAATTAAATAAGAAAAGCCACTAGGAAGAAAAAATACATTTATAATTCATCTAACCTATGAAGGGCTTCTATCCAGAATGCATAAGGATCTCCCTCAAATGAATAATTAAACAGAAAACTGAATAGAAGAGTAGGCAGAAGGCTTGAAGGGGACTTTCTAAGAGAAGATAGTCAAATGGCTAATAAAACCACCTCAACCTAATTGGTAGTCCAGGACATACAAGATAAAGCCACCATGAGTTACCTCTTCCCCTCAGCAAAATGGCTGAAATGACCAGCGCTAGCCACGTCAGGTGCTGTCCACATGGACTCTTACACATGGCTTATGGTATACAAGTTGAAAATCCACACTGGGAAAATCCTCGAGGCTACACTGCATCATGACTGTGCTATTTCAGACTTCCTCGGCATTCAGCACATCTATACCAAATCAAAAGGAATAAACTACAACCATGTGCAACAAACTACACAGGTCCATCTCACAAGGGAACATCAAGCAAACGAAGCCAGGCTCAAAAGAATACAAAGCATGTGCTCCTTTACCTAACAGGCTAAAAACAAACCTGAAGACTCACAGCTGTGTATTTATGTGCTAAAAGTATAAAGAAGAGGAAGAAAGAGATTATTGTAGAAGATGGGAAAGGAGATTCCCCCAAGAGTGCGGAAAACAAGGTCTGGCAGTCAGAAGGGGCCATCTGGGGTGGAGAAATGCTCAGTTCCTTCAAATGAGGGCTCTCGTCCTGGGAGCTCATTCTGTGGCCAGTCACTGAGGGGTACATTTGGAATTTTTATTCATTTCTGAATGTGTTATATTCATAACAGCAGCAACATTAGAGAAATGAAAGAACAGAGAAAGTAACTCTAGATTTGTGCGAGACCTCTAAGACAAACAGCTTCGTTGTTAAAAAGTCAAAAAGATGACGGAGGAAAACATGAAGAGGTGATGGCAAGGCAGAGCACAGCCACGCAGGGCAGATCTACAAGGTTCCTGGGACAAATGTGGGCTGTGGAATGTGCTCATGCATGTTAATGAGGAATCCAATTAGAGCCCTTGGTAGTGTGGGAGGATGGATGGATGGATAGATAGACAGACAGGCACATATTAAGTGTATTTTAAAAAGCAATACTATATATATATATATATATATATATATATATATTTAAAAACAAATATACTTTATCAAATGAAAGGGATAAACACAATCCTACCACGTAGGGACGTGTGCCTGGCACAGTAGTATGTATCCAATATCTTCATATCTATTTCAGGTATTTGTCAATCTATATAAAAACAACACAAGGTATATGGGAAGTGTCCAATAAATGCTAATTTCCTTCTCAACTTCATCATAGGAAATTGCTTCTATTATTTAGCTTGAAACCTGTGATTCTAATCCAATGCTATCATAGAATGTAATATAAAAGAACAAGGTCTTTTTGTTTTTTTAATTCTAAAACTTTGACATTATAGAATTCAATTGCAGTGGTTTTATAGCCATGCTGTTTTGGTGATGCCTATAATTATTATCATCTAACATTTACTGAGCACCCACCGAGGGGAAGACATTGCAGCAGATACCGTATGAACAATATTTAAAAGAAAGAGGCAGCTATGGCAACCGCAGAAAAGGAATTATTGATATAAAGAAACAATTCGACTTTCTTTGGAAAATATTTAATTACATGTGGACATATTTGCATATTTTCTTTGTGACATGCTTATTTAAAAAGCAAGGAAAGATATATTAAAAAGTCACAGGCTAGAGAGAAGGAAAAATCCAATTATTTCCAGTTTAGGGGAAATACAGATGTGCAGATGCTCTCCTCCTTTCCTGCCCAGCTCTCCCTGGATCAACTGCAGCCTTGGAAGGGTGAGAGAAGCCACCATGTTTGCTGAGTCCCACCCTCAGACCTTAGGGAGTATCTGTCTTGGTTTTTTTTTTTTTTTTTTTTTTTTTTGCAGTACTAGGGGTTGAACCCAGGGCCTGGACCACTGAGCTGCACCCACAGCCCATTTTGTAGATTTTATTATTTTCTGAGACAGGGTCTCGCTAAATTACACTGACTGCCTCTGGTCTTGAACTTGCGATCCTTCTGCCTCCGCGTCCCCAGCTGCTGGGATTACAGGCGTGCACCACCACGCCCGGCTAGTATCTGTCTTGTTAACGTCTAGCATTCACTTCCAGCTGTCCAGTGACCACCCCCACTCTGCCCCCACCAGAAGCTCAGGGGCTCCTAGGTGCCTCCCCTCCTCCTTCCAGAAGTCTCTTTTCTAGTTTTCTCACTGAAATTGCTCTGTCATCCACCTTTCCACTCTGAGCTGGAGAGTGCCCTTGAGCTTTCACTCTTCCCCACCCACATCTTATGAGTCAACCTGCATGTCAGTTGCGCCGCCCCAGCCTCTTGACACATTTTCCCCCACGTTGCTTTACCCACTGACTCAGCCTCTTTCCCTCCTGCTACTCCTCATCTTGTACTCATCACCCATAAGCCTTTCCACTGCATCGAGACCATACCATTATCTTTAACACCATCAGATTGTGTGATATGCAAAGTGAGAGAACTTTATGACTTCCAGCTCCGTCAGGACAATGTCAAAAGTCCTAAACAAGATAGCCAGGTCTTCTCATTGCCTGCCCCCACTCAGGCTAACACTGATGCCCCACCACGGGATACAAATTTCAGTGGCCAGGGATCCTTTGATCCTCTTGCGCATCATTTAATTTCATGTCTCCATGTCCTTATTTATGGGTCCCATTAAGCTGAAATATACTCCTTTTTCATTTCAGTAATAGCAAACTTCTGTTTATCTTCCAAGGTCTAACCAAAAATTTATCCCTAGGGTCCTTCCCTCCCCACAAACCAAATCACACATCGTCCTGTGCCAGTCCTGCGCAAGGTCGACTCTACTCAGTCATCCCATTTATCATTCACCGGGCACAGGGCTCCCTTACCTATCAACAGGTCGATGAGCATTTGTTGATTGTGTCTGCATGCCAGGCTCAGTTGCAGGCCCTGGAGACACCAGGTGAACAGGGCATGCAAGAGCCTGACCCCTTTGGATCTTACTATCTAGCTCTGGGCAGCGGAACAGAGCTCCAATAAACGAATAAGGTCATGTCAGAGAGCCGGTGCTCGGAAGGAAGCAAGGCAGGGTGATGGGGCATGAGATGACAGCAGGTGCTGCAGTGTGGGGAGTCCTCACTGAAGTGGGGACAGGGATGACACATCGGGGTCAGGAGAAGAAGCCGGGCAAATCAAGAGGCAGTAAAGCTTGCTCCAGATGGAGGGAACAGCGTCTGCAAAGACCAGAGCCTGGATAGGGCTAGCAGCATTCACTGAAAATAGGGAGGCAAGTGGAACTGGGCTGGGAAGAGCAAGCAGCAGGGGCCACAGACCCAGGGCTGGCCAGCAATCTTTCTGTTGCACTGCCTCACAAAGGTTCCAGGGATTGCAGCCTTTAATTGCTTGAAGTCTACCTCCTAGTACCATCGCAGTATCTCATGAGGCGTGCAGGAGTCTTAGGGCTCCATACTTCTTCCTATTTTTCCCTCTGTCCTGTTGTTGCTCTGCATCTTACTTTCACATGTTAGAAGCCCATGATACATTGCTACTATTTTTGCTTTTGACAATCAATACTCTTTGAAAGTGACTAAAACTAAGAACAAATGCCTTTCATATGTACCTTCATTTTAACCATTTCTGGAGGTTTTCATTTCTTTCTATAGATGCCAGTTTCTGAATTCCATTCCTTTTATCTAAAGAACTTCCTGGTAGACTTATTTTACAGCAACATAGCTGGTAATAAATTCTCTCTTTCTTTTTTAAAGAATCATTTGTTTGTTTATTTTTATGGTTCTGGGCATTGTAAAAATGGTCTCATGCATGCTAGACAAATATTCTACCACTGAGCTACATCCGCAGCCCAAATTCTCTGGGTTTGCTTGTTTGCTTGAAAAAATTTTTCTTTCTTTTATTGTTAAAAGACATCTATGCTAGGTATAGAATTCTGGACTGACACATTTTCTTTCCCAGATTTTTAAAAGCTTCTCCATTGTCTTCTGACGTGCATAGTTTCTGATAAAAAGCCTTCTGGGTTCTTTTTTTCCCCCTTCCCTATCTTAGGTGTCTTTTTCCCCTTTTGAGTCCCTTCAAATTTTTCTATTTATCTTTGGTTTTTAGCAGTTTGAGGAGAGGGTACTAAGGTGTTTCTTTCTTAGGATTTGTTTGCTCTTTTTTGGTATTACTGTGTTTGGAGTTCACAGAGGTTCTTAGATCTGTAGTTTAATGTCTTTTATTATTTTGGGAAGCTTAGCAGTCATAATTTCTTTAAGTATTTCTTGTGCCACATGCTCTCTTTCTTTTCATTCTGAGATTCAGTTTATTCCTGTGTTAGAACATTTGATCTTGCCACACATCTCTGTCCTTTTGGTTTTTACATCTGAGTTTTGGCTGGGAGCGTTTGTGTTGCCCCATCTCCACATTTACTGATTTTCCCCTGAATGTATTTGATCTACTAGTAAATTCACCTAAGGAATTCTTTATCCTTGTTAAACCCCCATACGTATTTCTAACTTCCTTACTGACCTCCTCCATGTCCTGAATCCTGCCTCCCTTTTCTAATAAAGCTTTTGGGACACTAATCACATTATTTTAAATCTCTGTTATGCTATTTCCAACATGTGCATCTTTCCTGAGCAAGCCCACCTCAGATGATTGTTTTGCTTTTTGGCAGTGTTTGCATGCCTCATAACGTTTGGGGTGCATCTGCATGCTGTTTCCCTGGGGCTGCCATGTGTAGGACAGCAGAGACTAACATGAATGGACGTGGGTGTGATCTTCTGGGAAGCAGTGAGTGGCAGGGTGGGGATGGCCATTCTAGCCAGGAGCTAGGCTAGGCTTCAGGTTTTGCTGTTGCCATGGTTACTCATTTCAATTACTCTAGCATTAGCTTGTGCTCCAGGTGGGGGCTGGTTGCTAGAGGTTCTTCTGGATCTTACTGTGTCCTTGGCTTCAGGACTTCCCTGGACACCTGCTTCTCAGAGACCTTGCATTCCTCCTCCAGAGAAACGGCTGCATTTGCTCTTCTGCCGCTCTTGGGATTTTCTATAATGGTTCTCATGTCCAGCAGTCTTTCTTCTTGCGCACATAAGTAAACTCTGACAGACAAGAGCACATTTCTGGTGTAATTGCTGGGTATGATCCCCGTGGCTCTCAGGGTTTCAATTTTAAATCCCAACCCTTGGCCTCTGGAAATTTCCTGTGTAACTGAACAAGAGCCTGACATGTAGGAAGACTATGTCACATAGCCAAGAGATGGTCACCTGCAGGATGGGATTCGGGCCAAGGGGGTAAGACAGGGAGGGCTGGGCAGAGTCCGCAGTGGCTTCTTCTTGAGTCTGGCCTTGCAGTGGGGAGAAAGTGTCACATGGACAGAGAGCGTGCAGCTCAGCTGTGACATTCAGTAAAGATGGATGGAACGTGGCCCCCCACCCTGCTTCGACTCCTCTTGTCTTAGTGTCTTCTCTGCTCTTCACACTTGAATTTATGTCCCATGTCTGAGCAAGGTGGGAGCTCATTTCCCAGACTGCCATGGACAAACCCACTTGCTTCCTGGAGGACAGTAGGAAAATGGATCCTCGGCTCCTGAGGCCTCATAACCTGACTTTCAGTGCCTTAGCAGGCTCCTTCACTTGCAGTTGGTGTTCCTTCACCTCTCTCCATGGAGGGCCGTGTTATGCCTAGATCACGCAGCCCTGCACTGCTCCATGATGATGACCGTGCCATCTTATTCAGCTGCTGGTGTTGTCTAAATCCATTTTGGCTCTGGTGGGATCTTCCCACTCCTAGATATACTGCAATTTAGCCTCCTCTACATCATTGCTTCCTGAGCTTCCCTGTTTACCATGTGGCTGAGCCTTGATGTAAGTCAATGAAGTGCATAAATTAGCCACAGAAGGCTCCAGCCCAAAGCTGCCAGTGCCTTTCCTGTGCAAGTAAAAATGACGACGACAAAAATAGCTCACAGGCTCAGCGACAAGCAGGGACCGAGGCTTTTCCTAGCTTCCAAGGGATTTTACTCACTGTTGGTGAAGAAGTCTTCCCCACTGGTGGCTCCAGCATATTCTCCTTGAGCCTGCTGTGCCTGCGGAGGATGCTCCATGGAACCCCATGGACTGCAGGGCCCAGAAGGCTCTTCAGTCAGAAGAACCTCCGCTCCTTCCATTGCCTGGCCCCTCACACTGCACCTGAGGCTCTTCTCTCACCATCTCATTGTGGTCTGAAGAAAAGGGCTCCCCTACTTTCCTCTACCAAAGACCAGAAAACCAAAGCTGTGGATGTTGCAATAACACACCGCATCTCAAGCAGCAAGAGATGGAGCTGGAATTGAAGCTGAGGACCATCAAATGCAACCCTCCACTTCTGGCACCATATGAAATTATATCCCATAACCTTGAACCCTCTTAGCTATATTCCAGAAAAAAGGGCCTTCCTACCTCTGCTTAAACCACCAAAACTCTGGGAGACATTATTTCCCGATGAGCCCCATTGCTTCATAAGTAAGGCTTGATCATTGCCCCGTGTGTCCCTCGCACCACTGCTTCTCTGGCATGTTAGTAGAGGTTCCTTGAAAAAAAATCTGTGAACTATTCAATATATTTCAAATCTATTTGTTGTTTTTTTTAAATATATATTTTAATTGACACATAGTAATAGTATATATTTATGGAGTACAGTGTGACATTTCAACACGTGTACACTATGCAAGTATCAGATTAGACTAATTAGCATATCTATTGCCTCAGATATTTATATTTCTTTGTATTAGGAATATTCAAGATGTTCTCTCTTAGCTATTTTGAAATATTCGATTAATTTTTGTCATCCATAGTCAATCCAGTTGAATACTAGAAGTTATTCCCCCTATCCACTGTACCCATTAAGCATCCTCTCTCCATCCCAACTCCCCAAAACTCTTTCCTGGCTCTGGTAACCACTATTCTAACAGAATTGATTTTTGTATATTGACCTTATATTCTGCAACCTTGTTAAGTTCTTTTCTTAGTTCTGGTCATGTGCGTGTAGATTCTTTGGGATTTTCTTTTTTTTTTTTTTTTTTTTTTTTTTTTTCTTTTTTTTATTAGAAATTTTTAATGTACATCATAATGCGATTCATTTTGACATGCTTTTCATTGTGACAATTTTCATATATGCAATTTGATAAGCATTATTCATATAGGTTACCCCTTACCCTCCTCTATGTTCTCCCCCCCTTCCCATCTAAGTTTCCCATCCAAGTCTTCTCTATCTTTTACTATATAGTATTTTTCTATATGTCCTTGGGTTCCATTTCTGTTTAAGATAGAAACTTTTCCTGTAGTGGTCTTTGTTTCTATCTTGTTAGAACAATTACATGCGATTTCTAGTCTATTTATATTGACCTCATTCTTATCTTCCCTCCCC